>JAODLD010000088.1:7754327-7767366 GCA_026781065.1 Mormyrops boulengeri | reverse complement strand
CCCCCCCCCCCCCCCCCACCCCCCCCCCCCCCCCCCCCGCCCCCCCCCCCCCCCCCGCCCCGGCCGGGGGGGGGGGGGCCCGGGGCCGGCGGGGGGGTGGGGCGGGCCGACAGCAGGAAACAGCTGGAGCAGCAGAAAAGTGCAATTCATCACTGGGGGTGACGGGTGCTCTCGATGTAATGACTTATCAGGGGTGTGTGAGGTGGAGGTGGGGGGGGGAGCTTTTCTAGCCGTCTTGTGCTAATACAGCGAAGATTATCAGCCTTTATCTGACTGCAGCCTGATGAGGATGCAGCTGATGGTGTCGACGCCCATACACACCTCCACCACCGCCCCTCCCCCGCCGGGGAAAACATAGAGTTTGTGTCGGCTCACCGTCCCAGAAGGCCGTAGTGAATTTCAGAGTCACTCTCCTGTAACAATTTCATTTCACAGAGAGAAAAAACCTAAATTGATTTTTAAATGACTTGCATGTCCCAGCTGGTTTGTCATGCTGATCCGTCAAAGTCCAGCTTCACAGCCATGAAACACAAGCCCTGCTTCACTAAAGGTATTTTCATTCACATCATCACTGCCAACAGACAGGCGTGTTACAAAACTGAATTCTCTGCAACATTACAGGCCAGGTAAAGGGGGGGGGGAGACTTTTTTTCCCTTTCACTTCAGTTCAGTGCGCAGAGGACACGCCTTGACACATGTCAAGATGTCACAGGAAGAGCCTGATGGGACAGGTGAATGGACGTCCCCAGGTGATCCCCTTTGCCCTGTTGCAGTGCATTGTGGGTAGAGAGCAGCTGGCACAGCCTATGGGGCCATTTGAGGGCCTGATGGCGGCGGCGCGCGTGAAATCGGAGACGGGCGGAGACGGCGTCACAGCCCTTTGTAATCGGGACTCCTGTGGAGACACTTAACCGGGCAGCCCATCTGTGTTCGTGAACACGTCACGGTACAGGAGCACAACATGCCATTAAGGTGCCATTATCCTTCTGCTCCCTTTAACGGCACCTTAACACCGCCCCTCTGTCTCAGTCATAGCTCCTGGGCACTGCGGCCACTGCAACGGGTGTCTCTTTGCCATTTGTAACAGTGTCAGCTTGTGGATAAGATACCGTAACCAGAAAATTTTAGGTTCATATCCCAAGCAGTGAAAAGAGAGTGTTATATGAAAGCACAGCTGGACCTGGTAGAGGATATAAATAGTGACACACTGAATGGGATGGCATGGAAACGAGAGTGTAGTTCCCGAGGGGGCAGGTCTGGCAGTGATGTCACCAGGTACCAGGTACCAGTGCTCACCCCCCAGGAATGCATATGGTGTTCAAATCCCGTCTCGGGTGAGTCTAGACTGAACTATCGATCTCAGCGCTCGTGGCATAAACCCGACACCAAGTTGGCGGGTGACCTCAACTCACCCTGTGGGCTTGAGGGATTTTAGGCAGTGTTTTAACCCGTTAAGGCTCTGGGACTGCAGCACCGTACTAGTACCCTAAAGAAGTGAGGAATCAGCCCACAAATCCAGGCCCCAGGGGAAGCTCAGTGAATGGACGGAGCTTCCTCCAATCAGGACTCAGGTCATGGGGTCATGTGATGTGACGGTTTCTGCCATCTTGTCTCTGTTGCTCAGATAGGCCCGGACCCTCTCTTTGTTCTGCACACGTAGGTCACCTTCTTTAAATATGGAATAGCATCGCATCAGTTTAATTATGCACATGGGGGTGGGCGGGCTTCTGATCTCCCTTGGAGACGCATTCTGTCGTGCTGTGAGTGCAGGAACTCAGAGACAGACGTGAGCTTAAAAAATCAGCAAAAAAAAAACTATGATTAACTGAATTAGTAAGTCAATGAGAAGCCCCCTAACCTGAGTGTCTAAATATAAATCGCTTACAGGTACAAGATGCTCAAGGAGCAGATCTGAGCGCAGCTATTTAAACAAAAGGAAACCAGGCCAGCAAGGAGAATGGCAGGCCTGCTGCTGTATGACATTACACTTCACAATCGGGTGAATTAAAGGTACGGGGGCCCATCTAAGGTGAACACCACCCCAGAAAGCCCAGTTGCTATCCCAGATCCCTCCCCCGGGAATCATATCCATGTTTGGAAAATCCTACAGATGACAACCAAGGACATGCATCCTCTGAGTGGCGGCGTTCCACTTTGATGTGTGGAGCGAGTCAAAATTATGGGCTGGATATAAATTCCTCTAAATTTACTTGCGACTGGAGACGCTTCAGAGCAGGACGAGAGCTCCACTGGCTTCGGAGGTAAACGTACCCTCCCCAGGGACTTGCCGGGAGTGAGTCAATACCGACGGGTCGGCTGAGTGGTTTATTTACAGCACTCTTGTGCTAAAAGCGCTTTTTAAAGGGGGGGGGGGTTGTATCTGTCTGCTCAGTGGGGGTGTCAGCACAATAAGGGTCCAGGCTGTGCTAGCTCCAGCCCAAGGCTGCCCGCCCCCACTTCAGGAAGCTTCTCTGAAGCTTGGTGCATCCTAACCCTTACCCTGACCCCAATCCCTCTGCCTTAGAGCCTGCGCCTGCCTCAGGTGACCGTTTGACCGGTCCTGGGGTGAGCACTTTAGAGAAAGTTACGTTCCCGGGCTTTTCTCTAGATGCTACTCTACCGGTTGCCATGACAACCCTGTCACCTGACCTAGTTTGGTTAAACCGCTTCATTTTGTGGTGATACAGCCTAGTACTTACCTGGTACTGCAATCAGTGTACGGAGATGAGTCTACTTTTAAACTGAAATAGGTTTTATTTACAGAGTCTCAGCCTGTAAGCATTAATCTAGGTCTTTTGTTTACTTTTGGTTTTTAAATTGTTTATTTATTAGTGCTCCTTCATTGAACCCCAGCAAGGACAGCATATGAACTCCGCACACACAGCGGAGGTACAATTCAGACCCCTAGCCTGATGATCTCAGTCAGTGGTTCCAAAAATAGGTCTGGGAATAAATATCCGCATAGAGAAATGAGATAGAGGAGACAGTGGCCTGAAAACCAGGTGAATTTCAGCGCACCCAAGTGGTGAGCTTCAGATGCCATGTCTGTTTAGTGAGAGTGGGCTGATAGATCCTTCTGGAAGACGATCACACCTCAGCGATTTTGAGGCCGGGCAGGGAAAAGTGAGTCATCCTGTTCGATCAAACGCCAGTCAAGAGCTCAATCTGCCCGTCATCGTTGCAGGGATATTTCTGAGCAATCCACAGCCAGAGATGAGATATTTGTGAAGCTGACGGCAGAGGTTCATGATTTAACTACCACGCTGACGCGGACGTGCACGTCAAACCCCTGCAGTCGCTCAGCCTTGGCTGGACAGCTCAGAGACTGATGGCGGCAGTGATGCCGGCACGGACACTGTCATGCCCGTACGCTCGTTCTAGTTATATATGCTTGTTCCATGGACACACACACCATCCTGTCACACTGGTGCCCTCATGGCCGCTTCCTGCCCTGCCTGCAACAGATTGGTCCTCTTGACGGAGCCCCATGACAAGACAATGGGGAGAACGGGAAAGTCCTTGACTTTACGAGCGTACAGACAGCGGCGGTCCAGCAACAGGAGGAGACGTCCTGTAGCGTAGCAGCGGTGGGCGGGTACGTGTACGATCCTCCAATCAATTATTAACCAAGGTCAGTTTTAATGCCGCATGCAGCAGAGCATTCTGGGATATATTATTCATGTTGCGAGCCTAGCCGCCCAGCGAGCCTCTCTCTGGACCTGAAGCTCTGAGAGGAAAGAGCGGGATATGAGGCCAGCCACTGATGGGAAGGGTATCGATCCTCACATCTGCACCCTTTCCCCTACCACACCCTGGTAGAAAGGATGGAGGTGGATGAAGCTGAAGACCCCTGGGAGCTTGCAGGTTTCATGTCAGGTTAAAGCACGTGGCTGGTCAATTCCACTGAGCTGTGCTTGTGGGACTAATTTAACATTGACTGAACACAACCTTCACCTCATGCACTAAATACTACTTTAATATATATATATATATATATAGTGTATCCTTGTGCATTTGTTTTATAGGACATTGATTACTATTGTGGTGACAGGCCAATTAATTTTACTGCCTTACACATTTAAACATAAAAAATGATTGCTCTAAGGTGCCGGTTTTTAAGAGGAACTGGAGTTGGTGTCTTTGTTCTCACTGAGCCTTGGAAGAGACCACTTCAAAATAAAAGCAGACCAAAACCGCCTCTTCCCCTTGCACTACCCATGCAGTCATCTGTCAGATGATGGCGGAGTCCTTCCTGTTGTCAAGGTCTCCAGTGGGCATGAGACCAATGCCACACTGTCTTTGCTCTGGTGTTGTCTGTCTACGGCTCTGAGCACCATGGGACTGTCAGAGACTCCTCTGCATCTTTTGTAGGGCCCGGACGCTAACAGGAGCCTCCCCAAGCCGTGTGGCCACATGTACGATCTGCCCATGCTGGGTCCGTATGTGAAGGCACGTTCCTCAGACAGGAAGAATGATGTGCCAGTTTGTTATTGTAACAGCGGAGGACACCGACAAACAGGAAAATGTGTGCAATGTTGTGTTGTGTCTCGGGGAGAGGAGAAGATACCTCCAAGGTTACAAGCACGCCAAGTTCATACACCGACGGCCTCTGTGTGCGGGCCGGAGCCCTGGGTCTCACACTCAGCCCGAACACGGGCAAAGCCCTCAACTGCTCTCAGCGCAGCGATGTCACACAGCTCTTCGGGTCAGGTCCCAAACCCGTAGCGGTGCCGAGGCGCCCAGCGCAACAGCTTGCAGATGTCAAAGGGGCGCCCAGCAGAGGCCCAATTAGCAGCCGGAGTCTGGCACCTGTGCGTCACCGTGGTGAGCTGGTCCATTAGTGTGCTGGAACAATCTGCGTTCCCGAGTAGCCGGATGCTGCTCTATCACGTTACAGCCTTCGAGGGATGGGAGGATGGGAATGCAGTAAGGTGGGGGCGGGGGGTCCTTCTTGGCACTAACCACTAAAAGCTATCCAGCAGCTCACTTCCGTCTTTCAGCGGCTGAGCCCCCCCCATGTCAGCTCAGGGACCGGCTGCTGAGGAGAACCTCAGCCAAGCCCACTCGGGGGGCCAGGCGGGGAAGGGGGACTTCCAGACCACGGCATAGCAGGTGAATGATGTAATGGTGTGTAACGCAGGGGACTGGGACAGGATGAGGCCCCACTCCAGAGCCATGTGGGGGGTCAGAAGACAGGCCCGTCTGTTCTGCAGCAGATTGGGGTGGGGAATGACGTTTTATTGCTTCCCCAGCAGCCCGAATAGGCAGCCCCTCCGTTCAGTCTCTCCCCCTCTCTCCCTCACTCTCTCTCTCTCTCCCTCCCTCTCTCTCTCTCTGAGGGCTCCACCCCTATTCTAAAACCAACTATCTGGCTGCATCCTTCCTCATCATCTTATAAACACCCCGCATGGGAGATGAAGGCCAAGGTGGAGCAGGAAGATTCTGACTGGCAGACATGCCGGGTGACGACCCCGTGACCACCAGGCGGGAGGTCAGGGGGAGGAGGAAGACGACAGACATGCGCTGGAGCTGCTCAGCCGCAGCGTGTGATTTCATCAGCCGAGGGCAAATTGAGCTCACATTCCTGTCCGGCGTCATCAAACTGGAGGCTGCTTCTCTGAGGCTGGCTCTAAATCCTGCTTTCGGTCCATCACATGATATCAACACATGTGAAATACATACAGTACCGCACACGCACTACCCCGTGCCTCCACCAGGGTGACGCTACCCAGGGTGATTATTCAAATCGATATCCGGTCTGTGGGAGCTCACACACACACTGCTGATTGTCTCAGAAGAAAAGGCCCACTTTGCTGACATGGTCACAGTCTCCACTGCAGTTAAACTGAAGCACGGGTTCAGAGTAATGAATCAATGGCGGGTGGGCAACATATCAAACCGGAAGCTTAACCTCACCTCCCACCTCCCACTCACTGTCCTCACACAGAAATCACTGATTCAGAGGACAGCTTTTGTCTTTTCATCCCTCTGTTTTTTAATAAAAAAGGACGCCTGCAGGTACTTGGGCTCGGAGAGCTGACTCACCAGGCCGCCCTGTCAGACTCACTGCGCCACCTGCCATTCATCACCCTGGGAATGTTGTTGAATTCGGATATGGGAATCTGAGATGAAGCAAGGAGCGGGTGGCTTGAGGAAAAGGACCAGGTGATGACACAGAGTCCTCCTGTGTCCATAGTTCGAAGCCCTTCTGTGTGAATGTGATTGGATAGCCAATGAAGCCATTCAGCCAATCAAAGTGCTGCAAGCACCTCTAGGATATTTAGATCCTATGGGGTCCTCATTTAGCGACGAGATGGGCTGCTTGTCTGACAATAACAGGAAGAGCGCAGCATAGCTCTCTGTCGCTGTTATTCCCTCAGAAGGTTTCCAAAGCTGTGTTACAAAGTGCAGAAACTGAGACTTCAGAAAAAACACGTCCATAGAATGTGCATGTGTGCTTGTGCCCAAGCCCAAGTCTACAGGGCTTGTTTACCACACAGAGCTCTGCTGAGGCAGCTGACCTCTGGCTTAAACCCCGTTTACCTGGTGAGCAGCGTTCAGCAGGAGTGTCTCTGGGAAACAGAGAGTGGGGGCTGGTGCAGACATCTGTGGGGGTGATGTCACTGTGATGTCACCCTGTTTGTTTGTTTCATATTTTCACATAATGCTACACCCCCCCCCCCAGAGACTGAGGCCAGCCACACACGTGTAAGAGGATTAGGGGGAATCCGCCGATGACATGCCCAGGCTGATCGGCTTTGCCATGCAAGCACCCCCCCTCCCCCCCCATGCTCTGGGGGGTAACAGTGGGGAGTGAGGGCTGAAGGGCCTGGACTGCCCGTACTGCACCCCACCCCCAATCCCATGCTCCCTGCTTAATCTGGCCCAGCATCATTCCCCGAGTCTGTCCCTGTATGCAATTCAATTAACCTGCCGTCTGTTGGCTGGTGTGTGTGTGTGCCCGCCTGCCAGGGCCGGGGGTCTGAACCAGGCCGAGGGTGGGGGGCTGAACCGGGGCCAGTCTGACACAAAGGGCCATATGTAACACATTTACTGAGTTCGCTACAGGGGATTGTGGGAAATTGTAGGATGGTGCAGCCTGGCTCCTGTGAATGGAGCAGCTGGGCATCCTGCACCTTAATCATCCAGGGTGATGTCTTACAATGCTGTGGCATGCTAAAGTGGGTGCTGCTCATCTCTGAATGGATTCTGGATGCTTTGCTCCAGCAACCCATTTCAGAAATTGCTCCAGAAGGATTCCACGCTAGTAAGGGGACGGGCTTACCTGATACGCCCCACATACATCTGCCAGGATGCCCCCTCACTCCAGAGTGTTGTAAATATGGAAATGACACAGGAAGCGGCACTCTCACAGATCGACGTTCCTGAGAATGTCCTGTGTCATCCCACATCTCAGGATGATAAATGCAGATTTTCCGGGCCAGTCTGGGCCCACCACACATTCATGCCCACAACAAATTTGCCCGAACAGGGCGGTTCCCCACGATAAATTTAGCCAATGTGCCAGATGGCCAATCCGGGCCTGCCTATCTCTCTGCATTCAGCCAGGGGTAAAAACAAAGCAATTTAACATTACAAAGTAACAGAAGAATGCACATTAAGACACCAGGATTTCCCTGTACAAATCCATTCAACTCCAGGTTAAACTGGTGGTGATATTCAAGTCTATTCCCCCGATTATCAGGGTTTCCTGATTGCAAAGGAAGGAATCATGTGTGATGGAACGGAGAAGCCCTGAAGTGGTATAAAGTCAACAAAAAGGTCCAGGTTTACCATTTGACATTCTGTGAGCGATTAGCGGTTAGCGATTAGCAGTAAAAGATTAGCGACGGAAGGGCCATGCAGAGACACCCATGTCACACAGAGGCTGTGTGACAGCAACACGGGTGAAGATATCATCTCTCCACATCCACTTTCTTTTTCACAACGGTTCCTCTAATTACAGGATTGGGAGGATTTAGATGTTTCTATGAATCGATGAGTCTTCAATCTATTGATTGAAAGCAACCATGCAGGTCAAGGAGATGATAGCAGGGTCACAGAGCAGAACAGCAAATTTTTCCCCAACCCTGCATCTAAATCGCATTGATCATTTAACCAACTGGCACAACCGGGTAGTTGGGATGGACCCCCAACCCCTCCCCAAGGAGGTTGCAATGTGTTAAGTAGATCTGTCTATTAGCTCAAATTAGCTCATTTCAAAACAGGATGGGAGCTGAAAGAGTTTATATTAAAGAGAGTTTATAATGACTTCATGCTGAAACGTGATGTTTTTCAGTTTTCTGCCTGTGATTTGGTGACACATGGACGGTATCTACTGGCCCTTTACCTGCCTGAGCACCTTTGTCCCATGATGTCCAAGCGGCCAGGAGGTAGGGGGACACAGAGGCTCTGCCCCGCCCTGAAAAGGGGCATTACTCTCGTAATGAGAGACGTGACTCACCGGGGCCGCACGTGGGCGAATTACAAAGGCTTCTGAGTCACAGTGTTGCTTCTTAATCCACCCCCCCCTACCCCGTGAAGAACAGCGCGTGGGTGCAAGGAGTTAACTCCACCTGGTCGCCTCTGCACCTGAATCGACTAATTACTGCTAACAGGGGCAAACTGCCATCCTGCCCCACCCTGAGGTCGCTGGCCGTTTTGAGGTCGACTTCGGGCCCCATAGGAGGCTGCTACTGCCCCTTTTCCGAAACACCATGCTCGTCTGATCTGAGACCAGTGGTGGATCCTGGAGCTGGAGGCCCCCCAGTAATAGGGGAGGAGACGCTGAGGACAAAGGCTTTTATATTTATTTCAGCATTCAGAGGGATTCCTGCATGGACCTGGAAATCCCCATCAGCTCTACTGCTATATCATTCTGTCTGAGGCATGAGGTATGCTTGCCAATTCAGCCCAGGACTGGCCTGGGGGGCCGTGTGGGGAGCACTAGCCGAGGCAGGGTCCAGTCTGGGGGGGGTCGGTATAGGTGCATGGACTTTCTGGCAGGGGGGGTCACAGCTGGGGAAGGGGGGGTGGCATGCAGCTCGCAGAGGATGCGTGGGAAAAGTGGGCGGGTGGGCAGGCAGGCAGATCTGGGGGCTGTGGGAGGGGTGCTGATTTACGGCAGGTAGATTTAATGCCCCCAAATGACAGCCCCCCACCCCCACTCCCTGCCTGAGCAGGAAGGGTCTTCAGTTCTTTTTGGACCTGGAAGCAGTAGCGGCCCCACCATGACAGCTGTGTGACAGCAGGAATGTTACCCCATGGAGTCATATCCATCCATCCAGTTATCCATTCATCCATCCATCCATCCATCCATCTATTTATCCATCCAACCATCCATCCATCGATCTGACCCAGTGAAGCATAGGGTTATATGTCATTAGAATGGAACTTATTTCTTTGCTGGGGCATGTTCCGCACCACCCCAAACACTAACATTTGTTAGTCCCCCCCGCTGCCCCCCCAGCCCTCACAGCGGGCCTCTGTACTCGGGTTCAATCCACCCCCCCCCCGTTCGGTGGTATTTCAAAAGCCAAAGGGCTCTTTTCTGTCTCCGTGTCCCCCGCGCGGCCCCCACGTGGCCCCCACACGTCCCAGCGCCAGGGGACACAGCACCCCCCCCCCGACCCAAAGCCCAGCCTGCACACAAAACACGGCATTCACGGGGTTGTCCCATTAACAACGCCTGACTCTCTGAGGCTGCCTCTTAAAGCCCCCCCCCCCAAAAAATGCAATAAACAGACGCTCATTGAACTCGGGGAGCAGCATGCACGAACAAAGGGGGGGGGAGTCGTACAGTGCCAGGCCTTGTGCCATCGTGCACGGGCCGCCGGTGAGCCTGAATGGGGGCGCCGGCGAGAGCACAGAGCCCCGGGCCGGATCGGGGGTCCGGGCCGGGGGGGGGCAGGGGCCATTAAACTCTTCATCTGTGGTGAACAGGTGGGTCGTGCTTTTGACACGGCTGACAAGTGGGCCTAAACAGAGGGCTTTTCAGCTCAGGCATGGGAGAGAGGGCTGACCTGTCATGTGGCTTTGGGATTTAATTCCAAAGCCTCGGCGTTCCGCGTTATCCCGGCACATCCTGTCTCCCCCCACTGTGCCCTGGAGAGCGGTGTCACTTACGGCCGGGCTCCCCTCATCCCAGCCCGCCTCCGAGTCCCCCTCCTCCCTGCCATCCCAGGAACCCCAGCAGAATTCCAGGGTGGATCGGAATGGGGTCTAGAACCGGGGGGCTTCATGGCTAAAATGTTTATTCATGTTGTATATACTCAGATTTTTCCGGTCCTCTGTTTCCCATTTCAAAATCCATCCATCCATCATCTGCTTATGCTGGATGGTAATAATAATAATAATAATAATAATAATAATAATAATAATAATAATAATAATAATAATAATAATGATAAAGCTAGGCATTGGTCCTTGTAGCTGTCAGAATCCTGCTTTAAATTTCCTGAAGATATCTGACTTCACACATTTCACTGAGCAGGTGATGGGGGACATAGGGGGGAGGGGGGGTAAGACCTGCATTTAAACATTAATGATTCCGAAAGTACGACCCCAGCATTCCCATTTGCAATTCAAATGTGCCACAGGATAAATAAACAAAGTGCTGACAGTTTAGCGAGTGTCTCACGCCCTGCCCCGCTGGTGGCTGGATGCCTCACAGTCTGTATTTTAACGGGCCGCCTGACAGGGATTGGCCACGCTTGGCTGCCGGCAGCGCGCACCGCGAGCAGTTCTCCGCCAGGAGGGGCGGGGCCCAGAAATCCAGCGCAAAAGCAAACCAGGGAGGTGAATCCTGCGTAGGTGGGCTCCCAAAGGTGAGGACAGCCTAAGGTTATGGGTTGTTAGATGCGTTAGGTGAAAGACGCACAGCCTGGTCACCGTGGGGCACCGTGCAGCCATCATGCAATTCATTTCCCATTAATACGAGCATAATTTACTATGCTAATTAGAAGCCGTACCATCAAGGGACCTTTAGGGTTTTGTGTTCTACAGGCCAGAGGAGTTGCACGAACATGAAGACAGCGATTGGAAAATAGGTCCAGTTGTGATTCCCTCCAGACGACAGAGGGGCATGATTCCCTGGGAACGCTGTAAATCCACCCAGCACAGGAATGCAGCGCGCAATTCCAAAGCGTCTGCGGAGCCAATTATCCAACCAATTGGATACAAATTACTAAGACAAGAGGTACAATTAGTTTCCTAGTGACCATGTGAAAATCTATTTTCTGAACTGGTGTTCAGCCATTACGGCTGTCATGACCCCCTTAGTTAACGCATGATAGGCTGAAGAAGTGGCACTTTAATTACATATGCAAAACATCAAATGTATGAATCCAGTGGGTATATACAGCGGGGAAAAAAAGCAGGGATATACAGTGGGTATATACAGCAGTTATATACAGCGGGGATAAAAATATGGGTATATACAGTAGGGATATATAGCAGGAATATACTGCAGGTATATACGGCAGGGATAAAAGGGGGATATACATCGGGTATATACAGCGGGGATATACAGCAGGTATGTACAGCAGGGATAAAAGGGGGATGTACAGCGGGGATATACAGCGGGGATAAAAAGCGGGTATATGCGGCGGGGATTAAAAGGGGATATACAGCGGGTATATACAGCGGGGATAAAAAGCGGGTATATAGAACGGAGATATACAGTGGGGGTAAAAGGCGACTATGTACAGTGGGGACATACAGCAGGAATAAACAGCAGGTATACACTTTATATATATAAAATGGGGATGTGCGTCGGGGATAAACAGCGGGTATATACAGTGGGGATATACAATGGGGATAAACAGCGGGTATATACAGCAGGTATATACAGCAGGGATATAAAGTGGGTATATACGGCGGGGATAAACAGCGGTCATATACAGTGGAGATATACAGCGGGGATAAACAGCGGGTATATACAGCAGGGATATAAACCAGGGATATACAGCAGGTATATAAAGTGGGTATATACGGCGGGGTTAAACAGCAGGTATATACAGTGGGGATATACAGCAGGTATATACAGTGGGGATATACAGCGGGGTTATAAAGTGGGTATATATGGTGGGGATAAACAGCAGGTATATACAGTGGGTATATACAGCAGGGATATAAAGTGGGTATATACAGTGGGGATAAACAGTGGGGATATACAACGGGGAAATCAAGCCATGATATACAGCGAGGGTGTGTAAAGAAGGTATATACAGTGTATGTATACAGTGGGTATAAACAGCGTGGGATACAATGCATGTTTATATATCAGGTGTATAGAGCAGGTATATACAGTGAGTATATGCAGCTCTATAAAGTGTTCCGGCATGCAAAAACCCCCAAAATAAGTAATTTATGAGGGGAATCAGTCTCAAGAGAAGCCTCCAATCTACCTACACATTGCAAAAAAACTAGATTACAGTCACACCATGCAAGGGTCAGGTCACACTAGCATTTGGGACAATAGTCAAACTCGCCAGTAACCCTTTGCACATGTCAAAAACAATCAGTCGTGCCTCTGTGGAATGATGAGATGGCCGGCTGGTTGCCGAGCCCTGCTCCAAACTCCATGTGGCTGTTGTCCGACTCACTACACGAGGACTAGGTAACACTGGGTGCCAAGGGTGTGTGTGTGTGGGGGGGGGGCTGAGGTCATCCCTATTGCACTTGAAGGTCACAGATAAGCCAATTGCAAATGTAAAGGCACTCAGAGCTGCGCGGAGCTCGTCGCAGTTATAAAACCGCAGGCTGTTCAGACGGCCAGCAGCCGGAAAAAGCTGGGGTATTTATATACCATGACACATACGATCATCTGTATATCCTTTCCCTTCTGAAAAGACAAGAGACGAGGCTTTGCAAGAAAGGTATTTTGGTGTAGGTCTACTTGACCGATGCACCGCTAGATTTGGTTGAGGAAGCCCTCCCACCCCGCTGCAGGGCCTAACGCTGTGAGATCGACACATAGGCACCCGTCATAGACACGGAGACAGGGTGGGCAGAAGGGCGGGGGGGGGGGGGGGGCAAG
>JAODLD010000088.1:7738010-7748045 GCA_026781065.1 Mormyrops boulengeri | reverse complement strand
CCAACCAGTTGAGTATAAAGAGTCACAGTCACAGAGTACTCAACTGGTTGGTTGAAACAAAATCTTGGTCTGGATTTCTACTTTACGGACCTGAACTATCCAACTGTGATGGGGGCTCTTTCAGGCAGCAGAAGGGTGGCGTCACCCTGCACTGGATGCCAGTATGTCACATGGCACATACACGCTTGCACAAATACTACTTGCGATTTAGACACCAGTTGTCCTGGTTGTGTGTATTCGGACAGTGGGAGCACTCAGGGAACACACAAAGTCCACAGGAACAGAGCAGGAACCCAAACCCTGGAGGTCAGAGGTAACAGTGCCCCCCCCTCCCCATTAAATACCCCCAGTATCAAATATCAGTTATTATTGTGACAGTAAGCAACGTAAGTAGCATGTTCATCTCTGCTGAGCTCATTTAGAGATGCTGGCTCAGGCATCGTCTCTCTTACTGTCAGCGCTGTGATCGATGTTCTGGCGGCTCTTCTTTCCACTGCACACTCATTCGGACATCCTTTTATGACTTACCTTACATGAAAAGTGTTAGAAAGGCCTTAACGGCGTCATCCAAATTCCCCTAACTGCTAGATCTGACTGGAGGGGAATTCAGAAAGGCTGAAACCTGGACACTGAAAATGATCGTTTAGTGTTTCTTCAAAGCCCCTCCCCCCCTCCCAGAATGCTTGAGTTGCAGCCTTTCCTGTAGAGAATGAAGCCTTTTTGTCTTTCGGTTTCTGAGGCTGCGGACCGGTGACTGAATAAGAACAAAAATAACCATTAAGCGCATCTGATTTGCATAACAACGGTGGCAGCATTTGGGTTCAGGGGCCGCGTTCTGTGCCCCGGTCAGCAGGAGCCCTCCGCACCTCATCATCCCTGTGGAGGGGAAAGTCACATGACCGACGCACAAATGACTGGGATGCAATCAGATGGGCAAGTCCAGCATCAGAGCCGCGGTGAGAAGCTGGTGTCGTTGCTGAAAACAGGGAGTTTCATTTCAGCTCATTCCTAAGCTGGCTCACCTATCATGCCCCCCCCCCCTCCCCATGCCATCTGACTTCAAAGCTTTCAGCAGTCAGCCCCCCTCCCCCACCCAGGATGGTATAACAAAAAAAACAGACAAAGGAGGTGAGATGAAAGTGCAGCTGCGGTCCTGAACTTCCGGAGCATTCTGGGCTTCTCACCTTAAATTTCAGAGTTGCCGTTACATTGCTATGGACAGGTGTGTAAATGTATGCTATTTATGCAAAGCCTCTTAAAATGACTTAACCAACTGTGAAAACCTGACTGTCCAGAAAAGAAAAACATTTAAGTGATTTTTGTTTAAATGGAAAGTGTCAAATTCATCATGATACCACAGGTCTCTATATGGATGGGGGCGGGGCATTTATGGAGCCACACCCCTCCCAGCTGATTGGTTTCACATTAACCCAGTCCCACTTAATTGGCTAAGTGAGCGATAATAAGGAGTTGATTTGAGCTTTGTATATGAATGGGAATTTCTTTGGTTTATGTGGTAAATATGGTGGAATTGTGAGCATGGGGAGGTCTGCGCTGTGGCCTCCTGACACCTGGAGATGGGGAACGTAGACGATCTCCTGTGATTCTGATGGTCACCTCCAGGTGCTTTGGTTTTCACTGACAGCCAAAGAGAGAGTGGTTAGGATAGCTGGTGTCCCTAAATGGCAATGTGTGTGTGTGCGTGTGTGTTTTTGTGCGTGTACGTGCGCGTGTGTGTGTGTGTGTGTGTGTGTGTGTGTTTGTGTGTGTGTCTGTCAGTCCCACAGTGGCTTGCAGTCCTGTCCAGTGTGTCCCCTTCCCTGGCTTCCATGGGACTGGGACTGGGCCCAGGCTCAGTATGGCCCAGTAGTGGGTAAAGGTTAAGAAATTGCATGCAAATCATTCAAGTTCTGGAAACAATTAAGTATCTACTGATCTGTCAGCTAAACACTGGCTGATTAATATTGTAATAAACATTTATTGTGTATAATATAAAATATTACCTCCCTTACTAGTCATTTCATTCTTTGCAAAGACACCTCCCAGAAAATCCTTTAACGACAAACCTAAAACTGTCATGGCTTGCCAGAATTCAATTAATACTTTAATTAAGGTTATTAATTAAGCACTCAGCTGGAGCAGAGACAAGCTTGCTCTTGAGGCTTCAGGACTAAGAGCCTGTTATCTCAAAATGCAGTTACAGATGAACCAACAGAACCAGTCCTTCGATACGACAAATGGCATGTACCAATAAGAATGCAGTTTAATATACATTTATTTCAATGTAATTGCATTAGGAAGATTGCTGGTAAACACGGATTTATAACCTCATCCCCATTAGTAAAGACTACAGAAAGAGTTTTAGCTAGGAAACAATGTGAATGTAACGAGAATTTAAAGAAGTATCAATCCAATCAAGCTGAATGAAATGTAAGCGCAAAGGATTATGAGACATGGGCAGGCTGCAGTGGTCAGGCTTGTATCTTTTCATTGAAAATTTACTTTGGTAAATGTATGAAGTACCTCTAGGGGTCACAAAGCAACGAGGGACAGTCTTCAGCGTGTAAAATCGCCAGAATGCTGGGAGATTGCTCGACATCCAGTCTGCCATTTTAGTTCAAGCTATATTTAAAGTTTTATTTCATAAAGAATCTCATGTGAATGTTTGAACTACAAAGAGCTATGCATATTTATATGTATTAGAGTTTATTGTAAATTTTGAAAATGATTACTTGTTATTTTTTTGAGGAGGGGGGGTTGCTGAATGTAACAGTTTGCTTTGACTCAGGAGAGATATTCTGGGATCAGTCCATTTAGGATGGTTCTGTCCCGAACGGTGGGGGAGTACAGGGAGGGAGGTGTGAATGCATATGCCTGATTCGCACAGGGGCACTCAAGAGTCGACACCTCAGCGACTCCACCTCTCACGGTGGGGGGGTCAGCCGGGGTAAACAAACAGCAGGCCACATCAAAGAGGGGGAAGCAAGGCCATGGGCGGTGGTCCAGGTTGCTAATTCACAGCTCACTGCAAAGTGATGGGTAAGTGGGGGGGCTGGTGGTGTTCCTCCCCCATCAAGGAGCTGCCCCCCCACCCCACCCCACCCCACCCCTTGCCCAGTATCTGCTTCCTGAAACTGTCTGCCTGCATCTCACTTACTCAACCCGCAAAATGAGAACGTCTTGCTGCAGACACGATTTTTGGAGGGCAGAATGGGGTTTAGCGGGTTTCTATGTCGAGTCATCGCCAGAGCGTTCGCAGATACAGAGATGACTGACGAGGCTCTAGCGAACTGAGCAGCGGCGTCTCGCTAGGCAATTCACCGTGACATGGAGAATACGACTTTGCCGAAATTCATATTACTCATGTCTGCTATTTGGGTAGCGTGTTTATTTAAAACCTGCTTTCAATGACAAAAATCAGTTGACACGTTCCAAGCAAGAGGACTATATCACCACAAAAAATCATTCCTTGTTGCGTTGCCTAGCAACAGCTACCAAATTTCTGCTTTTCGGTCAATTCAGACACCCAATGTCAACGTGCTTGAGAAACTAAATGTATCCGAATGGAGACTAACAGTGGAATAAATCGCTTTGAGCCATGCGTGTTACTCTGTGTGTAGGTGGAAGGGGTGCTGTTTACCAAATACACACAATCTGGGTGGGAGGGGGGGCATGGGACAGGAAACAGGGATATGTCTGCCGATGGGAAGCCTTAGTATACGGGATACCTTTCCAGTGTGGGCCTCAGGCATGTGGGCTTACACTCTGAGGGTCGTTGGCTTTCATCCTGGGCTCCTGTTTCACAGCCTCTAAGAAATGCATAACCTGAGTCATTCCATTTAAATGTCCGGCTGTGTGAAGAGGTGAAATTAGTATGTCGCTTCACAAGCTCTAGCAAAGAAATTTGATGTAAATATACATGGAGAAGTCAAGCACTGATTCACCTAATGTTATTCATCCCAGGAGGAAATTCTTAGGAGGAAGTACGTAGAGCACAGAAGAACGTACATTTAGTGCAAAACAGACAAAGTGCAAAGATAGTACACATGATGCAACCCTCCCCTCCCCAGATCAGCAAAGATCTGTCCCGGCACTAAAAATCTGAGCAAATCTCTCCCACCCTGAGCACGTTTGCTGAGACACATCTAGTGCTAACGCAACATCTGCTTCTTGTGCAAAAGCACTTGGATCCAATTGACTGAAAACCACGCAACCAAATCCATGAGGGTTCAGCCAGCAGGGCTTTCTCATTGTCCCAATGGGGCCAGAACGTACCGGAAGGCCTCTCGCTGAAGATGCTGCCACTTAAGATCGCCTAGCTGTAGAGAGGCCAGCACTGTGTTCAGGTTAAGGGTGCTGCAAGTTCCCTTTCCCAGTTTATAGTTTAACTGTTCACATTTAAATAGTTTATTCCTGCATTTTGTTTTCATTATTCTTGCTCGAGTTGCTGTGTCAGTGTCCTCTGGCAGCATTGACGACATACCGCTCAGTGCCAGAGGTGTCACATTTCAGCGATGTCATGGTAACTCTGTGGGTCTGGCTTCTTTACTGATGTGACTCCAGTTAAGTGTCCTCCGCTCAGATGCAGCCCCTGACCACCAGAGCCACGTCCCAGGCTTCTGTAAACCATGTATCCATGGAGACACATTAGTGTAACATTACATTTAACATCTACACTGCTTTACAACCCGGAAATGGGATCCACTCTTTGCTAGAAGACCAGCACAAATTTTTCCCCAGTCATTCTTCTCACAGATGTCAGTAGATCTGTGGCAATGTGTGACATGATGAATTGACCGCCGTCTCCTGCTCCGGCCGCTCCGGGCCTGAGGATGGAGGTCTGGATAACAGGCCATGCCCCTCTGCATCATTTTGCGTCTCCCAGTCTATTCTGGTTTTCCACAAGAAGTTCCTTCGATGATGAGGATTTAAGAGGTAACGGCATCCCTGTAGTATCTAACCTCATACCATCACTATTTACTACCGGCAGGCGGGCGTGTGGGGGGGGAGGCGTGCCTCTGTTATTGCCTAATGAGCCTTCCGCCTCAGGGGGTGCTCTTATTGTCTGGCAGGCAGATGCATCTAAGAATTCCACATCCTCTCATTTAAGACGCATCAAATTGCAGCCCAACCTCCAGACGCTCCACCGCAGCGGCTGTTTGAAGCGACTGCTGGCTAATTAGCCTCCTGTCAGGCCTGCTCGCTCACCCAGCCACTTAGCACTCACACTCATTCATGTCCCATAAAGATGGTTTGCGTTTCTGTTAGCCGCTATGCTAACATATGAGCTGAAGTGACTGCTGGCTAATTAGCCTCCCATCAGGCCTGCTCACTCACCCGGCCACTTAGCACTCACACTCATTCATGTCCCATAAAGATGGTTCGCGTTTCTGTTAGCCGCTGTGCTAACATACGAGCTGAAGAGACTGCTGGCTGATTAGCTTCCAACAGGCCTGTGCGCTCACCCGGCCGTTTAGCACTCAAACTCATTCACGTCCCATAAACGCAGATCACGTTTCTGTTAGCTGCTATGCTAATGTATGGTAATGATGCTAAGCGGCTGTGTTGTATCTCCAGCCTGCATGAGGTTTAGGAGGGATGTCTGAGGCTCCCAGACCCAAGAAACTGTTCTCATCTGGTCTGTCAGAATGACTCATTGGCTACTCAGCCCAGCCCTATTAAATTTACTCTTGTTTCATATCTTTCATATCTCCTCATCAAGCTCCCTGTCATTCTACTCATCATGCTCCTCGTCATTCTCCTCATCAAGCTCCCCGTCATTCTCCTCGTCATGCTCCCCGTCATTCTCCTCATCATGCTCCCTGTCATTCTACTCATCATGCTCCTCGTCATTCTCCTCATCATGCTCCCCGTCATTCTCCTCATCATGCTCCTCGTCATTCTCCTCATCATGCTCCTCGTCATTCTCCTCATCATGCTCCCCGTCATTCTCCTCATCATGCTCCCCGTCATTCTACTCATCATGCTCCCCGTCATTTTACTCATCATGCTCCTCGTCATTCTCCTCATCATGCTCCCTGTCATTCTACTCATCATGCTCCCTGTCATTCTCCTCGTCATGCTCCTCGTCATTCTCCTCGTCATGCTCCCCGTCATTCTCCTCGTCATGCTCCTTGTCATGTTCTTCATCATTCTTCTCCTCATTCTTCTCGTCCTGCTCCTCATCACCCTTCTTGCAATGCTCCCCGCCATTCCCCGTCATGCTCCTCATCTGTCATGAATTTCAAGGACACCAGATCAACCAACCCTGATAATATCCGTCATATCTACCTTACCCATCTTCATTTGAAAGATACGTCATCCTATTTCCGTCAGGGTTTCCCCTTTGATTCTTTTCGCAGTCAGCTGGGGGGGGGCGGGGCATGACGTGCTGACAATCCCCAGTGTCAGCAGGGAGATTGAGGCTGGCATTATGGCTGATTTTGGATTTTACTGTATATGTGGCCGTTACATGTGGACGCAGACTGTTTGCATGGCGTGAGTGGAGCATGTCACTGGCTAAAGTCCGCTGCTGCTGCTGCCGGCCTGTTCAAACAGGAACATCGAGATAATCCAGGTGATCCTGACCTCTGCTGCCATTACTGAACTGGCTGATCCACATCCCACAGGAAGCATGTTTTGGGATTCTGGGATGGCTCTGTGTTGCCGCTGACGCTGTGCGGCGCTGTTAGCTTAGCAGTTAGCGCCTCTGGGACTGGCTATGATGTATCCTTCCCAGCTCTCTCCTGGTATTTCACAGACCGTTGCTGATCCTCTCAAGCGGAAAGGTGCTCCTGTGAACTCTGAACTTCCCTGAAAGGTTCACCGCGATCCTCTGGCATGACAGCCCCAACACTTTGAAGCTCGCAGCCGGCCCTTTTCCCAGACGCTGACCCGGAGAGAGGCGACTGGCTCACTATGGAATGGCGTGACAGAATCTCCTCGTCAGCCTGTTTGGAATCCTGCACTTGAGGTGAAATATTTTGGGAGCATTCAGTTCAGTAACAATGATTAAATGATCATGTGCATGTTTATGATGTCATGTCATCAAGGTGAGGGGAGGGTTTCCTGAGCACCTGTCTCGTTTGTGAATGATTGAAAGTGCCCCCCTTTTGAGTTCTAAGTGTCCCTTCTTCAATAACCGTTGATCATGTCAATTTTTTGTGGCTGCCGAAATTTACCAAGGTCCCCCCCAGTCAGCAAAATTCACCTTAAGCCACCCTAAGTATCTGCCCCTCAAAGTCTGTGCAGGGCACTGGAGGGGGGGCTTGTATGGTGTTTCTGAATGGCCCTTTACGTGTGTGTGTGTCTGCATGTGTGCATACTGTATGATTGTGTGCGTGTGTGTGTGTGTTATATATATATTGCATTGTGGGGACATTTGGTCCACACAGTATGATAAAAACCTGTTATTTTGACAGATTTTTTTTTGTCGCCTCCAACAAGGGGAAACTCAATTACATAAAAATCTTTTTGGAATCAATAAACTAAAAATGCCAAAAGACTTGTATTTTGTTTGGTTACTTATGGTTAAGGTTAGGGCTGGGTAGTGGTTAAGGCTGTCATAGTTGGGATTAGGGCTTTTCCCATAGAAATTAACGGACGGTCCTCACAGATATGAGTACAGGTGTGTGGGTGTGTGTGTGTGCATGTGTCTGTGTGTGTGTGCGTGCGTGTGTCTGTGTGCGTGCATGTGTGTGTGTGCGTGTGTGTGTGTGTATATGTGAGTGAGTGTGTGTGTGCGTGTGCATGCGCGCGCGTGCGTGTGTGTGTGTGTGTGTGTGTGCCCGTGCCCTGTGACACACTGGCATCTCATCCAAGGCATCTTCCTCCTCCACTCACCCTGCAGTGCAGGATTGCTTGCAGACAATGGACGGGCAGAGGGCTTATCAGAATCATGATAACTGACTCCATCCACAGACCAGCCAGAAGTGCCTTTTCATCCACAAACCCACACGATTCACCATGGGATTAACGTTCACACGCGGCCTTTGGTGCAGAGAACAAAAAAAACGCCTGTTCCCAGCAAGAGCCTGGCCGCCGGCACTATGATAACGCCCCCCACCCTCGCACCCCTACTAAGGCCCTCCCTCCTGGCTGCTGTACAACCCAGCAAAATGTGAGAACATTGCACACCACGTCGTGGCAAGAAAATCCTGTTTTCCCAGATCCAATTTTTTTTTTCCCCAGGGGGTGTTCGTGATTTTTTTTTTTCCTGACACGTATCTCGCAGCACTTAGGAAGCAGCATTTCATGTAAATGTGGAGGCTTGTGTGTATGATCCACTAGCTGAGTAAATCTTCCAGTATTTAAGCGCTGTCACTGGGCCATCATTGCAGCCAGACAGCTGTCACACGAGACTGGCCTGTGAATCTGGGTGATGCTGTGGTGACAAGTGACTGAGAGACGCATGTAGGTAGTTTGTGTCCTCTGAACCAAGGGAGGAGAGAACGCTGATATATGGGGTCCTTCTCACTTTCAGGGTCTCCAGTGAAGGTAAAAACTTTAAAACCATCTGACGACCATCTGCCATGAGAAAATCAATCCAAAGGCTGATATTGAACAGAGGATCTTGAAGTTGCTGTGAGACCCAGATTTATAGCTAATGAGATCTCTCTTATAACTGCCCATCCTGGTCAAAACGTGCCCATTATTTTGCCATAATTAATTAATTAATTTTTAACAAAGTAACAAACTAGCAGGTGATCTATTCATTTTAAATTAAATTAAGTAATTTCCACTTTAGATACTACTTTGTGGTAGTGCGGTTCAGTGACTTAGGACAGTTTGCTTGTGATCAGACGGTTGCTGGCCCATAACCCAGTTTTTAACAGCAGATACTGATCTGTATGTGAAATACATAATATTCTGTATTTTTCAAATAATGTTTTATCAAGGGCTTGATTAGAGAAAACCTCATGACAGGATTGTGTTGGCAGACAGCACGGGTGAAGCCACACCCAGAGAATGAGGCAGAGATGCTCATCAGGGTAGATCAGGTGCACCCTGGGAACGAGGCCTCATCAAGATGTTCGTGTTTCGGCACGATAATTATGCAGCTAGGAATGCCGACTCATGCAAAAGTGTTTAACAGGGACGTTTAGCAGCGCTGAGGTAGGATGAACTCATCCCCTAAACTCCTTGCAAGCCTGGTGTGGATGAGCGATGGTGTAGCTTAATGTTGGAGATAATATCCTCACATAATCAACAACCCAAATTCCACAACACCGTCGCAGCACCGCAGTGAACGTTGACTGCCCACAATTTGTTTCCATTGTTTTAACTTCCGCTTGATTTTGGAAATCATATGATGAAATGTGTTTTATTTTTCCTGCATGTATTCAGTCTGTCTAAAAAAATAATCATTAAATAAAATAATTACCATTTAATTGATGAGGCTTTTCTGACATGTGGAGGGTGCTTTGAAAGTACACAGCAACCTCGGGAAAACACAGCGGCCCTGTACCTATAGACACAGTGCACCGTATGTCATTCCAAAGGAATTTCAAACTTCTGACTCCATGAAAGCTACCATTTGCTGTTCATCCTTGAGAATTTGTCAGTACTTGATATGGAAATATTTCTGTCTCATTCTGGAATCTTCTCGCGTTTTTTTCTAGCCTGTGTTGCTCACGAAACAGACCAACAGGGTCCAACACCAACACAGTAGACTGTATTGCTTAGAAATGTCCAAGCTATGTCATCTAGATTAGAAAATGTTCTATTTTTTCAAAATAGGCTTGAGTAAGTCACAATGCTAAGCTTGAGGGATAGTAATATTTCTCCATATGTTGGTTTGATACAAAATTCCACCTTAATAAATGCTTTTAAATGGCTACAGTCATGTGGCAGCAGTTTTCAGTAATGAGGTCACGGCTACGGGCATCCAATGGTGACCATCTCTCTCCAAAATGGAGCCCCCAAGAACATCACTGTGGCCTATTCATCTCCAGCTGTGCCTATAGTTTTAAAAGAGATGAGGGATATTATTAGCCAACCTTTAACTTTACTATTCCAGAAATCCTTATCTACTGG
>JAODLD010000088.1:7725968-7737014 GCA_026781065.1 Mormyrops boulengeri | reverse complement strand
CTTCTTTACACAGCGTGTAGTTAGAGTATGGAATAGTCTTCCTGCTAGTGTAGCGCAAGCTAAAACCCTGGGTTCCTGTAAATCAGAGCTAAACAAGATTTTAACAGCTCTGAGCTATTAGTTAAGTTCTCCACAAACAAGCTTGATGGGCCAAACGGCCTCCTCTTGTCTGTAAATTTCCTGTGTTCTTATGTTCTTAATAGACAGAGTATTCGGAGAAGACAGAAATGTCACAAATAGACTGACAGTAACACGCAGCCCACTGTGTGTCTGGGGGTATTTACACACTCTGAAAAGTGAAACCTGATTGCACAGAATGCAAATATTAGGGTTAGGGTTAGTCGGGAAAACTTAAATTCCCCCAGCGTGTTGTGAAGCATTCAGCCTGGCTGTAACCGTACATTCATGTGTCAGTATTTTCATGTCACTTTCCAGTAAATCCGTGTGATCGAGGTGCTCTGAGATGTACAGTATTATTTAGATGATACTTCTATCTTTAGCTAAGGGTGCATTTAAAATAGTACAGGAGTGTGTGTGTTTAAAGGGCAATCTGAGATTAGACACTTTGCTCAGAGTAAAGTGGCTTCTATATGGACAGTATATTTTTAATCCATATTGGACTGATCTTTCAGTTAAGCAAAGGAGTGACGCTCATCCAGACCTCTATAGGCAAAGCTCTGCTAGCAGTTCTGTCACAATGCATTTAACCAACAGCATTGTGGCAAATGTCTGTTATCAGTACTAAGCTGTTTCTGTGATATTACCTCTGTGTTTCTGTGATATTACCCTCTTTGTTTCTCCTGTGTTTCCTCATTGTTTCTGTGATATTACCTCTGTGTCTCTCCAGTGTTTCCTCCTTGTTTTTTTGTGATATTACCTCTGTGTCTCTCCTGTGTTTCCTCATTGTTTCTGTGATATTACCTCTGTGTCTCTCCAGTGTTTCCTCCTTGTTTTTTGTGATATTACCTCTGTGTCTCTCCTGTGTTTCCTCATTGTTTCTGTGATACTACATCTGTGTTCATCCTATGTTTCTTCCTTGTTTCTGTGATATTACCTCTGTGTTCATCTTGTGTTTCCTCATTGTTTCTGTGATATCACCTTTGTTTCTTCTGTGTTTCCGCATTGTTTTGCTGATGTTTCCTGTTTGCACCATTTTTCTTCTGTGCGTTCCCCCTTGTTTCTGTGATATTGCTTCTGTGTTCATCCTGTGTTTCCTCCATGTTTCTGTGATATCACTGAAGTGTTTCCTCATTGTTTCCTCTGTGTTTCCGCCATCTTTCCTCATTGTTTCCTCTGTGTTTTCCACGTGCCTGTGTTCTCTTCGGCATTAGAGGCATTAGAGTCATCCTTCGCTGTGACATTTTCCCGACCATGTTTACCTCTCTGCATCGTTTACCCTTCACTCCCAGCCATCTCTAGATCCTTGACTCTGTTTTTTTGTCTCGTGGTTTGACTCAACTATTTTATCAAGACCAACAGGTAGTGATTTCTACAACTCTAAGCTGAAGTGCAAGGCAACCTTGCGGAACACAACCTTGAGCTAATTTTTTATCTTTAAAAATAATTTATGAAAGTACAACAGATACACATACACATACCACACATAGCAATGGGAATGTTTATTTTTCTTAAGATAACCTGGAATACAAATGACTAACAGGAACCGCATCTTATTTTTGCAGATCTATTTAGCCGATAAGCTCTTGCTAAAATAAATCTCCCCGTCTGCGTTCTGCCATCCTGTACTCTGCATTTCTGAATAAGTCAAAGGCTTATCTGTTACTGTGTCGCTGTCCGAATGGGACCCAAGACCGCTGTTCCGCAGCCCTCTGAGGTCACGGAAAGGTCGACCATGTCTACTGGTGCTCCTTGCATCCAGTAATGAAGCCATCCCAGGCTGGTGGAACGCTCACCTCTGAGGGTTAAAGTCCTCCGGATCTGACCCCCTGGAACTGGCATGTTCCTCTTATGCTGCCATGAGCCGTTTTGAGGTAGGTGGAGTGACAGTTGGTGTTGAGGGCATGGATCACCAGGGGTGGGGTGAAGTCAGGGGACAAATAATGAATACTGCACCTGGTAATGAGAGCTGCCACAGATTTTCTATTCACCACTGGTGTCCCCCCCACCACAGTTAGCCCAGTGTACCTGCTTGATTTCCCATCGTTTTTGCACTCTGGGAGAAAGCACTGCCCTAGTGCCAGGAATTCAGAGAGCCTGCCACAGCCTCCGATGAGCTCAGCAAGAAGCTGATCAGGAGACATGACTAACAGTAAACACCTCTTCCCACCACTGCCACACTGCAGACAGACGCATGGACCAGACAGTCTGTCACTGTCACCGTGGAGACCCCTGTTATCAGGACACCCATGTGGGAAGCCTTGATATCTGTACACACTTGGCGTAGCTCAGCTAATGGTTCAAGAGGCTAAATTTGGTGCCAGCATTACTCTCTGGTCTCTAGTCCGCTGCTGGTGCTGAGACGAGTCTCCCGCTGTCCCCAGGCGACCCCTGAGCGTCTCCGTGGAAACACCTCCCAGGTGGAAGGCCCTTTTTCTCAGACAGTGCCTCTCACTTAAAGTGCCCACTGGTCTCCTGGCGTCCATTATGCTAACAGGAATGACGCTACTCTAACAGGATTGATACTACGCTAACAGGAACGATGCTATGTTAAGAGGAACGACGCTACACTACCTGGACAGGTTCTATGCTAACAGGACAAGCGCTATGCTAACGGGACAGGCATTAAGCTAACAGGACTGCTATGCTAACAGGACAGATGCTATGCTAACAGGACCAACACCATGTCTATGCTCAGCTTCCAGCACGCAAACCCAAAATAACCACTGTAGCTAAACAGCTGGAACAATACAATGCAAGCATGACTGAGGAGAGATACATGGGTGCAGGGCCAGGCTCTCCATTTTGGACCTAGGGACACCTTCCAGCAGCTGGAGCTGCTCCACAACCTCTGATATAGCGCTGCGAAACCGCAGGGCGGATGTCATGATCGGGCCGATGTGGGAGGTTGAGGTGTGTCCTGATGGAGGCATGTCCAGCAGCCACTGGATGGAGAAAGACGTCGGCTGTCATGTGTGAGAGCCATGTCGATGGAAGGATGGGGGAGCATTTACTGCTTAGCAAGCTCATTTATAAATGTCAGTGTGATTTCAGCCTTATTAACGACTGAGGGAAATGCCTAGAAAGAAAATCGGCTGACATACGAAAGTAAAAAAAACACTTTACAGGAAACGGATGACGTGGTAACATAAGATGCAGTACTTCCGCTTTGAGCTGGTACTGCGCTGCTTCGGGGGGATGGTGGGGGGGGGCAGCCTCCTTTTCATTCAGCTGTTCACTGAAAGCTCAGGAGGACAAATTGCCAGCATTCCTTGGATCCTGCATCATTCCTGAGCAACAGAGCCAAGTGAACAGGGTCCTGACTGGACCTGGGAGGGAGACAAATCCAAGGCGCTATATTCGCTCGCATATGGTCACATGACCTGCCACGGGTGGTGGCGCTAACTCTGCTTTGCTCGTACTGCAAGAGGGTCACTGAGTTCATGTTGTATGATGACACTGTCTTTGTGATCACCCCCCCCTCCTGCTCACCCGGGTGTCATTGTGCTGCGACAATTCACTCATGAGGAATTGGAGACAAAGTGCACAAGCAAAGACGATCACATCCTTTATTGCGCAGGCGACTTTAAATAGAAAGCATTTCGGGTTCTTGCCCTGCTGCCCGCGGTTCCCCTTTCTGTGGTCCAGGCTATACCGACTCCTTGCAGAAGATTAACGACCAAGGTTCGGTCTGGGAGTTGCCTGCGGGTCACAAAAACCTGTCCTTGTGATGGCTGGTATGCCCCGGTTTGAAATGTGAGTGTCAGCATTTGTCAGAAGCGACGGCAAGTGGCCACAGACTTTGCAGGGGAAGAGGGGCATTAAAACTCGAAACCTCAAGTTCCTTCCCTGAACGACACAGGACATGCCATGAAACCAAACGCGTGTGAAGCGGTCGGGTGTATTAATATTTTAATTAGTCATACAGATTAGGGAAGAACATGCTCCACTCTACTGATAGGGATCGTGTCTGGTCATTCCGGTGGGGAGTCTGCACGCTCCGAAAATCCCCACCACAGAAAAGATGATGAATCGAGATATGTCCAATAAGCATCAGCAAGGTGGATATTCACGCGTAAGAAGTTGTGGACTCGCAATGGCATTCAGGGAGAGAATGAAAAGTGCATCATTCTATGATGCAGACATCGTGTGCCACCACCAGGGCGGCACCCTTGCTGAGTTATATCACCCCTGTCCCATTGATGCTTCTTTACCTGATCTCTCTCCCGTCTTTGTTCCTCTGGAGTTTTTCTATCGCTGGACAAAATTAAAGCAACAATCCATTTTTAAATTGGGCTCGTACAGTGATTAATTTCATCGTTTCAGATAAAATGCCTTACAGGCATCAGCACCCTCGCCTCTCATTGGCTGCTGTCCGAGGTTTCGACGGTGTGATTCATTCAAACTGTATGTAAATACCCCCATGGATAGCACCAAGCTATCCATCGCTCGCAGTCAGGTGATCCGCCCGCTACTATTCAGCGGCTCGATGCGTTAAGCTTGGGGGGTTGGGGGGGGTTAGCTACATCACTGATCGGGGGCAGGGGGGCTTCCCAAGCTGTTTCCCTGATCTCTCTGCGGAGGCAAATCATAAGATTCACTTTTGGTTTCCTGCATGAGAACTGCTCGAAAATATCAGGTGTTCCTCCAGAACCCTAAGAAAAGCAGCGCAGTAGGAAAGTATGACGATGGGGCTGCGACACTGGACTACCCCCTCGTGGTACCGAGAGCCTGGGGGGTGTCCCTAACACCCGAGGGAGGGCTGACTCAGAGCCTCCGGCACGGGGTGTGTGGGCCAAACCCGAATCTGCACAAAAATAGCACCTTTCAACTTGAAAATAACACACAGTGGGGAGGGCCACGATGGGGGGGAGAGGATGGGGTTGATCTTATTTTTTTATGGTTCTGCATGATCAGGATGGACGAGGCTCACTGATGTGAAATGAAATGACAGAACGTTCTGTCCTATCTTCTTCCCTTACCCCAAATACTCTGGACCACAGAAGCAGGTCATTCCACTGAGAAGACCCAACCAGCTTAAGTAACACAGGATTATAATATAAAATGGCAAAATCACCTTGTCCTAGATGTGTCTATAGCCTTTGTGCTTAGAAGAGCAGGATTCCCGCTGAAGTGGGACTCATTACGCCTTCTCGTAGCCACAAATGTCACATTGGTGGGTTATCTGAAAATTGTTGGGCATTTACGAGTTTGAGAGGAGCACGGTGAGTCAGTGATTTCATGGGGATGGTGGAATGTGTGTGGGTTCAAGGCTCGCTGCGCATAAAACACGCATACCTTATTGTAAACTACGCTGACACAGCCCCCCTCCCCCCCACAGGGGAGTTACACGGTGCCACTTGAGAAAGAGAAAGTAAATAACTTTAGAGGAAACGAGACAACAGAGTGTAGTGTAACACAAAACCCCAAATATGATCCATTTCATTAAGCCCATATCTGTGAAGTGCCATTTTCAGCCTGTTATTCATTCCTTCCTGACTAGGTTGCTAACTACCCAGTTCAGTCATCTTCACTAAGCTTGCAAACATTCATTCTGTCTAAACGTTGTGGAGGTAAGTCAGAATTTGGCTGACTATTGTTTCAGAGAGAGCTTTTTGGGCATCAGTTATCAAATATATTCATAGAAAGAGTTTACCATTATTTCTACACATTTACTGTAATTTCTTTTGACTTCCCCCTCTATAGGAGGCCCTGTCTACTGCATGTGGATGTCTCCAAGGAGTTCATGTTACCCTAAATGAGCAGCAATGTGATGCACAAATTTGAAGCAGGGAAGGAAAGCGCTGGAAGAAGCAGGCGACAATTATCATGAACGACCTCGCGTAGGTCACCAGTATCTATATACAAAGCAGACATCCTCAAAAAAAGCAGGAAAGTGGCTGGCTAGCAGCATGGTGGAACATATACCTGAAAATTCCACTTTAGTGACATCATCACTGACCACCCCGGAACCATATTCCATTGTCCTCTGGAAACTTCTTTTGACATTGAGATGGAGTTCCAGATACAGATGTTTTTTCCTGTCCATGGATGGAAATGCTCATTTTATTCAATGTTAGAGGTGACTGTTTATCAGCTAGGCCGCATTGTGAGACATTCAGTACATTTACATGTACAGCTAAGTCGAATTACGGTTATAGCTTGACTAAGCCATTCAGTGGGACTGCTGTCCTTGCCCCGATACCTGACCACTATAATAGGTGGCGATATGGCTCCTTCCAGCTTGTTAGTATTGGGCTTTTTCCGGTTGACCTGCTGCATCACAGACATAAAAAATAATAAAACTAATAATGGATGCGTAGACACATTAAGTGACACATGCTTTAATTGCAATCTGGTCAGAAGAACAGATAAAACAAGATCAGGATAGCATAACAAGAAATACTGTATGTTGTATAAAATACTATGACAGCACAGTATTGGAAAATTTTCAAATATTGCAATGTGATTTTGGTATAATGAATAGTGGGCTATTTATGAAACAAAAAAAGGAGTTAAACATAAATTTGTCATGAACCTGTCTAGGAGTGATTTAAACAGCAAAGATGAAAATGATCATGATTGTCTCAGAGAACGTATGCAGCGCTCATGCAAAAGCAGTGGAGGTAAACTTAAAAAAAAAATGTAAACATATACTAAATCAGTGGTTCCCAACCCAGTCCTCAAGGACCCCAGACAGTCCACATTTTTGCTCCCTGCCAATCGAGAACGCCAAATACCTGGTACAGGTGTTAGGACCTGGGAGGGAGCGAAAATGTGGACTGTCTGGGATCCCTGAGGACTGGGTTGGGAACCTCTGTACTAAATAATCTTGAAAAGGAATAATCATTAAAATTGCAAAACTCGCTAAGTTTTTTTTCCTATGACAGAGTAAAAAATGTTTTAGCGAGACTTAAACCCCCTGCGCTACAATATCCATAAGAAATTGAAGGTAAGAAAAGTGCCTGATCTTGACTAGCGATGTAAGAAATGGATGTGCATAACATTCGATGTTGGTAGTAATATGGCACGTCGTCCAGTCGAAATACAACAATTTTTAGAATTCAGTATAAAATACCCCGCTTCGCACTGTGATGTCATTTGGCGGTTGTTACGCCACTGGAAAACCAACACCTTGAAGTACTACAGTTTTGGTACCTTTTTGAAGCAGCAAAAATATGGTACCTGGCGCGGTGGAAAAGCGCCCTTTAGTTGAGCGGTGAATTGGACAGCTTTACAGCGCTGTACATTTCGTTGTGCTGTACTCCTCTGCACTTCAAGCTTCTTCTGCTATTTCCAGAGCCCGGGGGGAGGGAGGACTCTGGACAATGAGTAGAGGACCTAGGCCAGGTTGAATCCGATTTAACTTATCGCATTATCTGGGAGTGTCAGTCCAACTTTGAGAAATTCAATTTAGTATGATTTCCGTTGGACTAACATGTTTACATGTACTATAAAAGTCTGGTTTTAGTCGGGCAGGTGGCTTGACTCTATGTTTGACTCTGGAGACTCTTCAAACACGAAACGATTCTCAGGTTCAAGTGAGAGAAGAATCAGTAGCGTCTTGGATACAGACAGATGGCACACAGTGCTGAACCTACGACAGCCGAGCCTCTGTTTCCTCTCCTCTCTGCTGGGCAGGACTGGCCAGCAACTGGCGAGCCTCGCAAATCTCGTGTGTCACTCCAGAGTCATCAGGGGCCACTTCTGTGCAGGGGTGGGGGGGGGGGCATAGCCGTGTCTAGACCACAGAGCAGTGATTCACCATATACATTTATGCAAACCGTGATTAACTGATACAGATGCGCGACAAGAAGGAAGTAAGTTTAAAAAATCTGCTAAAAAGTCCCCAAAGTATGAGCTGCAGAGGCAGATGGGAGTGAGAGAGTAGGAGGACCTCGCCAAAGCCATCACGGTGACTTCTTGTCACCGGCTCAGTGTCTCAGGGAGCCGTCAGGAGCAGGCCTGCCTCCTGACCTCTCTGACCGTGATGAAGGGAAATAGCACCAGAGCCGTCCCAGATACGCTGAACACGTAGGGCGGCGCTAATGTTCATCATTACCGTATAAGACTGGAGGAGGATGCCCCCTAAAACGCTGACTACACTGCCACCAGGGAAGAAATAGGATGGCACTATTTCAAACCAGCCCCAGGCTTTTCAGAGCGGCTGACAGCACGCCGAATGGAACGCAGGGTGAAATTCTCCATGCTATTTATAGACAGTGGCCTGGCAGAGGGCCTTATCTGGCACCAGGTCCATACATCATCCCCGTAGTGTGATATTTAAGAATGACCCAGCAGAGTCGGAGGTGAATACGAACAGGTCACTGTGCGGGTGTATCCAGTCTGGGAAAACTGCCTCGTGTCAAAATAAGAGCCCCCAAAGAGCCACTGACAACCACAAAGGCTGAATAACCAAACTGGAGCAGGAAGATCTGGCCAGTGTCCTATGGCTAATCAATGGTCCACTCCTCAGGTCCTGCTCTCAAGGCCTCGTTTCCAGAACATTCCTCCCCACAGCCTCCTGGCACGTGCCTGCAGGCAGGGGTGTGACCTAGTGGTAAGGGAAGAGGAAGTGGTGGACACCGAGCCACTAAGAGTTGCAACAGCCGCTTCTATTGTGGAAGAGTGAGTCAGAGTCAGCATCCCGGGAGCATGGAAATGTAGAAGAGTCAAAACACAGCTGGGAGACTGACCACAGGATTTGCCGGCTCAGAAAATAAGGGCCTATACTACAGGACACTTTCTGGAATTCTCCTGGAGGACAAACAGTTTCAACACTGGCCAAATGACTCTTGCAAGGATTTCCTTTGAACTCAAGGCAACCGGCTGATAAGGAGCCAGCCTGGGAGTGGTGTCTCCAGCCAAAATGACAACCAGCTCGAGACCCACCCATCTGTGCGGGGGAGGGGGAGGTAGGAGGCAGCCCTGTGGATCCCACCGATACAGGACCCTGAGACAGCAGAGCCTTCCAGACGGCCTTCCTCCCATCCCCTGATGCTCCTCTTCCTCTCTCATTCCCCCAACCATGCTGCATTATGGACCAAGTCTTACCAACACAATTCAGGGCAGGACAAATATGTCCGAACGAAAGGAGCTAAAAAAAAACATAAAAGTTCCGGACTGAGATAGGCCACACCTGTGAGTTTCCCACAGCGGGTAACATCACAGGGAAGTAAGCAAACAGCTGGCATATCGCTCCCCGTGGGTGTCCTCGAACCTTAAATAATCTCTGGTGACCACATGATGTGTCAGAGATACCGTCCTCTGCAAAACATTTATTTGATGCTTGGATACTTTCTCTGTGCAGGGCTCCTGTTGCGAAATGCTAAAATAAAGAATAAAGGCAACAATAAGTCCTTTGACGCATATCTAAGTCCTTTATACTCGCATTTAACACTAAGTTCTTCGATGCACTGAGGTCACAGCAAACTTACACGCTGCCAGTGCGCTCAGGGCAACGTCGACATCAAACCGGCTTCTCAAAAGCAAGTCCCTGCAAGACTCTCCTCCTCCTTCACCCCCCTGAAAGGCTGAAAAGTAGCTGTCTGTTGATCTGTACTTAAGCCGGTGCTGAAGCGTACAGTTCAATCTGTCCTGAAAAAGCAGGTGTAGACAGGAAGTCAGTTGTGCAATTTCTTGGAAAAAAAACAGCTATATTTCCATCTGTGAGTGAGAGTGAGATTTGTGTTAGAAAAGCGAATGGCACTGATTTGCATTGCAAATTTAAACCGCTGCTTCTCCTCACTCCTGGGGCGGGAGTTGGAAGCGGGTGGGGAATTCCTGAAAGATCCCGGCCGTTAGGAAACCACCCAGGAATCAGCGGCCCATTTCAAGGCAGTTAGGCTCTGGATCGGTTTGTCTGGCTTTAGTGACGATACAGTCATGGTGGGTCAGCAGGAAACACGGTGCTGTACCAGACCGACTCGTAACCGACAGTAACCGCAGAGATTCTGTTGTTGTACCTTTGTATCATGCAGTCATGGTGAACAAAAGCACCGGCTAGCAGGCGAGTCTTGGCTGCATCCCATGCCAGGGAGATCTTTTGCTTGGGAACATGCTAGGTTGTTGGGTCGCGTAGGGAGAGAAAAGCTAACCTCATAGCGACCCACATGGGTGCACCATGGCCCCATCTGTTTGGCCCGTGATCCTTCATAAAAGTGCATGCACCTTGCCAAAAGGCTCTCGATGAATTGCGTCTTCTGTTCCCAGAACCCTTTGTCTTTGCCTAGTATCTCCATCACCTCATCTAAATGACATCTGCTTAAACAAACAGATCACAGGCTACTTGCTTCTCTGATAAGAACATAACAGGACTATCAAAGCTATCATCTCCAACTGCCAGACGCCTCTGAGCTCCTGCTGAACGTGTCGTGCATGAACCTGAGCAAAACAACCTTCCACCTGCTCACACGGCCACCCTCTCAGGCCCTGGCACTGTGTTTTGGGGGTGGAGTGTGGCTCAGCGGGTTAGAATGCTGTGCTGGATGATATGAAGGCTGCTGTTCAAATCCCAAGGTTGGCAGTATGTTTTCACTGTTGGCCCCCTCAGCAAGGCCCAAAGCTCCAAGGTCTGACTCTGTTTCTGAAAATGTGTGTCACTAGCGTCACTGTCACCACATCCTTGTTCCCCCTCGTCGGTTGGGGCCCCCACAGCTGCCTTGTTTTTTGCTGAGGGACCCCAATGACCAATAAGGGGCCGATGTGGGTTAGGGGCCCCCTGCTCAAGCCTGTTGATGGCAAGCCCCTCCACCCCCTGGTCTGACGCAAACACCACCCCCAACGCAATTTCCGCCACCCCACGGCCCACCTCCCCCAGCTTCACATTCTGTCTCACACATCTGGAGCTAAACATCGTCCTCGAGGCCCGGATCCAGAACAGTGGCATGTGCCGGAGATGGGGGCGGGGGGGGAGTGGTGTCATTTCAT
>JAODLD010000088.1:7693413-7708279 GCA_026781065.1 Mormyrops boulengeri | reverse complement strand
TTTAATAAAAAGGAAAATAAAATGATCAATTTCATTAGTTAATTTTCAAAAATTAGAAAGTGATAGCTTAATCTAAATTAACTTCCTCCGTTTCCACCTTAAGGGACAACGAAGGCAGACGCTCTTCAGTCTGTCAAAGGCGTTAGTGAATTTATATATTTCACATACCTCATAAATTCATTGCCTTATAAATTATTTGCCTCCTAGTGCAAATGCTGCCAAAGGGAAAAGGAGATTGTTTTAGTATGTGCAGCTAAATGGCCCCCACAGTTATGACGACTGAGGCATCCCAGCTGACAGAGGAAACTCACCTTGCTGCTCTGCGGCACTGCAGCGACTCGTGCCTGCGCTTGCAGAGAGATGGAGCATGTGACAAACATTCGCGGACTTGCGATACGAGAGGAAGCAAAGCTGTGCGGTAGACATGTGCTACGACAACTCGGAGTCTCCAGCCCCCCCCCCCCCCCAACCACCCTGGACCTACTGAGACACCTGGAGGTGGCGTAGCTTGAGAGGAGAGTGTAATTAGGGCGTGGGCCAGCTGACGGAAAAGGGTGCAGCTCAGATTCCAGTCTCAGTTCCCACAGGACTTTAAAAAGTGCCATAAATGATTTGAGAGGCAGAACCAATTTCCACAGCTAACTACCAGAAGCGGCACTTTACACAAACACGTAGCAGTGCCCTCTAATAACCTAAAGCACCCTCAAGCACAGGGGGAACAAGATTTAATTGTAAACCACGAGACCGAACCCTTGAGCAGTTTTAATAGAAAGCGGACAAAGAGGAGGGGGGGCCCCAAACACTGGTGAGATTGGCCGATTCAAAGGTACAGTTTAAGTCCTGTACAAGGACGTCAGAGCAATTCAAGGTCATGTGGAAAACGCAGTAACAAGAGCAACAGTGTTCATAAAGTATTGTATTTGATTGCAAAAAAACCATTATAGCAAATTGTAAAATAACCAAAATTTATAAATCTGGACATAAAACGTCAACAAATAATTAAATGACATAAAAAAGATATTAAGAAATAGACTGTGTAAACCAGTCAGTCTTCAATAAACATAAGGACCTTAAATTTAACTATTCAATGGAGGCAGTTCACGGGGTAAGCCAGACTGGCTCGTGACCGAGGTTGTGTGGTGGACTGCCAATTTACACATTTGCATGCAATACACAGAGCGGGCAGGTGGGTGCCAAGTGTCCCTATCCTCAGCTGACCCTACGTGTGACAGTCTCTCAGCTGTTCCAGCCTGTGTCTCAACCTCTCCCCCCGTCTGCGCTGCTCTTCCTTGAGCTGCAGGAGGCGCCGTTCGTCCTTTTGCATGCTGTAGATACACTCTGCGGCCTTTTTCAGGATGACCACCTTGGCGGCCCGCTCATTATTGGCCACCTCGGGAATCTCGTCTCTCAGGGCGAAGAAACTCAGTTTCAGCTCGTTCCTCCGCTGCCTCTCTAGGACATTGTGAGTCCTTCTCTTATCGTTGTCCTCCGTGTCTGACGTCCGGGGGCTTGGGCATTTGCGGTTGATTGGTTTTAACACCCTGCTGCCGCCGCCTCCTATTCCTCCTCCCCCTCCCCCACCTTCGAACTTTATCCGCTTGATAGCGGGCTGCTCGCTACGGGTAGAGGGAGAGGCTGCGTAGTTGTGCTGGTGAATTGGCACGTGACACCGTTTCAGGACCAGGGGGCTCTGCTGCCTGCCAGGGGCGCCCGTCCTGTGCACCTCTGACCTCCTCACGTTCTTCCTCTTTTCTACAGTCACGACGTCGATTTCCTCTTCATCCTCATCACATTCATCGTCATCTTCATCATCATCATCGTCATCATCATCATCTTCTTCTTCTTCTTCTGCATTGAGGCGAGATGCAGAGTTAGTTTGGCGGGCAGGCATGCATTTACTACACCCTCTACACACATTGCGGCAATAAGCCATCTCCCGGGGGTTAAAGGGAGGGGAGGGGGGAGGGGTTGATTTACGCAACCGGCAAAACTCACTTCGGGACACGGCGGTTCACCTACCCGAGTCGCTGTCGCTGCTGCTGCAGCTGTTGGGCGGCGTGTCCAGGAGCAGAGGCAGCGCCGGGGACGGGGTCACCTTGCCGGTCTTGCCGCACTCAGTCAGCGCGTAAGGAAACACGACCGACGGGTCGATGCACTCGGAAGCCGAGGCGTTCAGCTCCGGCAGCCCGGGCTCGGCGGCCGGGGGCTCCCTGCGTGCCGCCTGCAGAGACGCCAGCCGCTCGGACACCACCTTCTCCAGCTTGGCGGCGGCCGAAAAGCCGCTCCACATGCAGTCCTGAATGATGATGTACTTGCGGAAAGACTGCGAGTAATCGGCGTTGCAGATGAAGCTCTGGCTGACCACGTCGTCGCCGAGTAACTCGGTGACCATCTCCAGCTGGTCAGCCTTGGAGGGCAGCGGGCCGCTCAGGGAGGAGCGCCGGCTCGGAGACAGGGGCGGCGTGGGTAGCAGCTCGAATTTCTTCCAGATGTCCTCGCTGGGCGCCGGCGGCTGCAGCTGGCCCGGCTGCTGCTGGTAGAAGTCCTCCTCGTCATCAAAGAAGTACGGCTGGATAGAGTCGTAGTCGTAATCGTAATTCCGACTCGCCATGCTGGACGTCAGTGGCATTGTGGGCTGCCTGTGTGCGGGGAGGGAACCAGAGGTCAGCCGGGGGTTGATCGTACCGGGGGACTTCTCAACGCCGGCCGGGACACGCAGATTAACACACCAATGGCCGGAGCCCCTTTAACGTGGCGGCGAAGGCGTGCACCGGCGGATCTCCGGGAAAGGAGGCGTGAGCCGGGGGGGTGGGCAGAGAAGCAAGTCTTGGGAAAAGCCAGCTGACAGGTCGGGATAGCGGCTGGCACCGGACCGCCGCCCCCCGTTACTCGGTATCCCCGCGCTTCACCGTGTCCTTACCGTGCGAGCAGCCGTCCGGGTGTTTAAGTCTTGCCGTCCGCAATGAGGGCAGCGCAGTGTCACTATTTACAAACAAGCGTGTTAATCCAAAGAGCGGCAGTCCCGCGGAACGGCGGCCGTACGCAGCGCGAGTGTGAGCGCCCGACTCTCCGCCCGAGATTAAACTATTGCCAGGCCACGCCCCTCTAGCCACTTAGTATTCCTCCGCCACTTTCCCGCCATTGCAGACGGACGGGACTTCAGTTCCAAATAATAACACTTCCCCCCCCCCTTTTCATCGCCAGAATTTCTCCTGTCGGCGATGCTTCTTCAGCTCCCTGCGGTGCGGCGCTCGGCCGCGATACTCCCATGGTTGCGGGAAGTCGGAGCCGTGCAACCAGAGAGCGGGCACTAGCTTGACGGCGCAATACTCACTCAGGGTTCCTCTGCGATGTGGGGCGGGGCTGTAGTAGGGCTCCCCTCGCGCTTTTAGCAGATCGGGACCGGCTGTTGTAGTAGTGTGGAGTATCTGCGGCAGTATAAGTGGCGCTAATATAGATGCCGAAATGCTGCTCCGCACGCCACATCCCCGAAGCATACACACTGAAATTTTAATGCATATTTACCCTAACTTAAAAGTTATAGCCGCCTCCAGTGACCACCACAGTGTATTGTTATTCTAGTGTTATTGTTTTTGGCATCGTTTCACGTAACAGCCATGCTCTCACGCCTAAGAATGATCCCCTTTTACAACACGCCAGCTTGAAACGAGCAAACACTGAGAGCAAGGTAATGCAGCACCAGTGAACGCTCCTTACCGGCACCCTGCCCTCCCGCACTGAGATGTCAGTGAAGGACGCGTGTGTTGTGAAGGTGAACCACAATACCGGAGCAGCGCACAGCCCACTGCCCATTTCCACGATTAAGTATTAGTCGGCAATGTCTTTAGACAACACTGTGCGTTTTATATTGTTAACCTTAGGACTGCTCACGTGTGGATCAAAAATAATACGGGCTTTCATTTATTTTATACGAAACAATTTGCCAATTTGCTGATGGAAATAGTATATGTGAATAATTATTTGGAGAGTTTTCTCAAACGAGACGCTAATATACTAGACACTCTTTTTTTGGCTTGAAAAAATTAACTGTATTCAGACGACTGTCTGTATGCGAAGTACGGCCACTTCAGCTTATTTTTTTTCTGTTGTATAAAACCTGTTAATCAGCCCTCATTTCGATTGTCAAAGTCTGGTCTACATTTCAAAGCTCCGGTGTCCTTCAGTTAAAAGAGGACAATGAGAGAATATGATGCGATTGCGCCCCCTGCTGTTGAAAACGCTTCGCCCTTCATCATGAATGGCGCCTTAGTTAATTTGTAGGCCAAAGGTCAGAGCTTAAAAACGTAAGTAATCTGTGAGTGTTAATGTCAGTATCGCTTTATAGGCGTTACATGAAGGTAATTACGGGAAAAAACAGGTATGGCAGCGTTGCACAGAACTGTAGGGAGGTTTGTACACGTTCAGTAGTGCCTTATCTTCAGTATATTGTGTGTGAAACTACCTTTCGTTTTGTAATGAGCAGAGATGTTTACGGCTTTCTGTGTAAGGCTGCTTGGGTGGTAAAACGCTGTGTCATCTTAAATATCCAATTATTTCACCAGGCTTTTTGTACTGTTGAAATTTTTAATTACAAAATTGCTTTTTAATAAACGTCAGCAGTCTTGCTCTTGCAGACTCCCTGTGTTGAATATGTCCAGCAGCATCTGGCAGAGGTTCTACAAAACATGTTACTGTTTGTTGCAACTGCATTCTTTGGTGGCACAGATTCCTATCAGCTGACTTTCCCATGATGCCGTGTGTCAGGCTGCCACTCATCAGCTGTTGTCAATGGCCCTTCAGACAATTTGCTTTGACCCCCCCCCCCTTCCAACAGTTCTGTATTGTTTTCTGTCTGGCTGCTCATCTCCTTGGGGTCTTTTCCTGGTTTCCACACTGCTCTGTCTTTAGACCATGACTCATGATGCTCTGCTCCACTCAAACCTGCAGTTCGTGGTCGAACCCAGTGTGAGCCCATTATTTACGCTCAGACCTGTTCCTCACATAGCATGGGGAAATCTGCATGTCTGTATTTCTGCCGTGAATGTGCTTGAATGCTTGTCACCAGATCGAAGACCTTTCAATCATTCTACATTTCAGGTCCCGACTCACTGCTGAGAAGGGCGTGGCCATACCGATCCATAAAATCTGGGGGCTTCGGTGGGGGGCTCTTTGGAATGCGATCGTTGCCTGGATGGATGAGGACAGGTGGGTTTTGTGGGGGCAGGGCCTCATCCCCGAGGGATTAGCTGGGGAAACAGGACAGTTGTGCAGCCCCTTGGCCGGCACTGGAGGGGGGGATGGCCGCCCTCCCCATCTGTCTGCCTTTGCCTTGCCCCTGGCCTCTGCAGCTTTACTGCTTCCCCTCCCGTTTAGACAACCCCAGAGAGACAGAGACTGGCCCACGCAAGATCAGAGACTGTGAGGAATCTGTGAAGCAGTGCTTTGCCCTCATTGTTTCAGAGGGTGATGTAGAAGTCTGATTTGGGCTTATGACCCTGAAGGCCGTGTCGACTAGTGTATTTTGGTCCATAAGCCATAAATCCAGAGACTTATTATGTGCTCTGACTTCACAATAACTGTGATTACAATCCCAAGCCTTGGAGCTGCAAGCAACTTTTGCACGATTTGTTTCACAGAAACAAAGAAACCTTCTCCAGGCTCTGACAGAAACGTAGCTGGGTGCACTGCCATCGTTCCATGCCTGCCATGGAACTTGTGGGATCGGCTTCACAAACATGGTGTCCGGTATGGGTTGGTCCAGTTGTTCGGTGTCCGGTGTGATGGGAGACCAGTCCCAATACTAAGGACACAAGTTCACGAGGACGGTAAAAATCCTCAGATGTTGGTCTTGCTCCACCCCAAATATCAAAGAAACATCAGTTGCATCCTCGTTGAACGAGACCAATCCCATGATTCATTGCACCTCAAGTTCGTTCTTGGGAGGCAAGCTCGCGAGACCGGTCTTGCCAAGACCACAAGTACGGTCCTTGTATTCTTGGTATTGAGATTCACCCCTGCTCTGAGCACGATATTACAGTGGTAAACCCAGGTGAGAAGGATCAGGCGTGGGGTGTCCATGAGCCAGTGAGGGTAATATCCACTGGCACTTGGTGTAAGCAGTGCTGTGTGGTGACCACAAACGTTACAGTTATTATTCACTTGGCATAACTGACTCATTTAAACCAAATGTTAATGGCCGATTTACCGCTGGATTTATGGTCTGTTTGCTCAGCTGTCTGTCATCCATTGTGGTCTATGTAAACGACACACTTCTGTCAAGTGTGTTAAAGAAAACAGGGTTTGTATTGATTGCCAGCTCTCTGAGTGTCAGTGCTGCCCCCGGGGGTGGAGGAGTGCCGGAGGGGGTGGAGGAGTGCTGGGTGGGGGAGGCGGGCTGCATTATCATACCTTTGCATCTGAATGACAGTGGGATCATCTGTTTGCTGAGTGCTGCTGCCCTGTCGCTCTGGTGACACTTCGTGGTCGCCGAAGATGCCTGTCACAGCGGCCGGGATGGTTATTCAGGTGAAGCTTCTCCACTGGGATGTTCTGCTGCCTGTTCTGACCCACTGGACCTCAGCAGCACAGACTGGGCCGCTAAACAGTCAACATACCGACACCTTTCGCCTCACTCTTTAGGGTTTGAATTCTGCGTGAATTGTGTGTGTGTGGAGTGTTGGAGCATGTGTTCCCAGTATCACTCCGGTGTCACTCCTATGGTCCAAAGACTTAGCTTATTTGGCCCATGCTGTGTGTGTGTGTGTGTGTGTGTTTGTGTGAAATGGACTGGGATCTCAACCAGCATGTACCCCAGCCATGTACCCATGAACTGTAAAAAAACACAGCAGTTTTTCCTGAAATATTCATCGTATATAGCGAACAATTTATACTCTATGTTTACATGTTGTGTGTTTAATTTATACTCTATGTTTACACGTTGTGTGTTTCATTTATACTCTATGTTTACACGTTGTGTGTTCTTTGTTTTATTTTTTGGCTTCCAAGAGATTTCTCTTCAAAGCAACAGTTTTAATGTAACATGATTTCCTGACTCAGCTGGGAGACCCCAAACTTAAATCCCCCTTAATTCCTCCCCCCCCAGCCGTGCCCGCAGGCCCTGACTCCCGGCTTATTTGGGGCAGATGTATGTCTGCAGTGGTATCGTGTTTATTTAGGGTTAGTGGGTGGTGGCGGCTGGAGTGCTGTGTACTGCACTCTCCCAGGCTCGACTCCCTAACTGGTGTGACACTCACATGTGGTGGTTGGGGGGGGGGGGGGTGGGGGTTGGGTGGATCAGCCGTCCAAGGGCGGCATCGGAGGGGGAAACCATGACGAGCGTCGACTGCAGCCGTCCCCGTCGGCAGTTTGGAGGCTGTGAACTTCGGCACAAATGGCAGGCGTTGCGAGTCACATGTCAGCAGAGGCTCCACCCCCCAGGGGCACTGTGACAGTCAGCATCTGGGCTCAGACCCATACAGTGGAACTAACCCCCCCCCTTTTCTGATGTGTCCCAGGGCATGGAGAGACTCCCCAGGCCTCATGGAGTTTATTTTTTTGGGGGGGGGGGTTGTGAGATCCTCAAAGTCCCACCCCCTCCCCAGCAGCATGCTGCGATTGGCTGATTGAAGGCCATGTTTAGTAATGAAGAAGGGGGGGGGGGCAGTAAAATCGATGCTCAGCGGAGTGCTGAGGGGAAGCCTAGCGGGGAGGTGAAACTCGATCCGTGGGCGAGTCGCGTACAGTAGGGCCGTCATGGGCTATTCCGGGCTGAAATACTGCCTGAGGGGGTGGGGCCTCATAATTCCAGGAGGGTGTCCTCAGCTGGGTCACCGGGCGGGTTAAAGGGGGGCAGGTGTATTTAATGCTGGGACATGGAAGGCATTTAGGGAATGTCTCTTTTGTCCAGGATGCTTGGGCTTGGCAATTCCCTAAAATCAATGGCAATTTAAGTCGATGCTTCGGTTGCAAAAATAGGTAGAGAAACGCATTTCCCATCTCAGCATGGCAGCGGAAATGGTGAGCTCACGACAGGTGGCGTTTCTCCGAAGGGATCGCGTCTGGGCCCCGCGGGGCTATATCGAGCATGGAGCCCCTGTGTCTTTCTGCTCCAATTAAAATAAGGCGTTGGACGGATTCCCGTACCATCCCTGGTGCGGGTGTACTCAGGACTCGCACCAAATAAGTCTGTGAACAGCTTTGAGCTAGGAGGGGCGCTGCAGCCTGACAGGAGAGTATTGCTAGACAAGCGATCAGTATTGAGCCGTCAATGACTACAGGACTGTGACGGATTGCGGTCCGGCCTGCTAGCACGTTACCCAGCGAAGTCCTACTCTGCGATGTCACTGCCAGAGAAACATTTGGCTTCCTCATTGTTTAAAATAAGTGGGACACATCAATTACCCTCCCCCACCCTGACATCTGTGGGGTGCGTTAGGTGAAGCGACCACATTCCAATGTTTTCCTGAAGAGAAATTAGGACGTCCGCCACTGCTCGGGAAGACCTGCTGCGTTGGGGCTTCTCAGCAGGCTGGTTTGCATTCGCTTTCCGGTTTGACAGTTCGGCCAGCCTGCATTGGGGTTCCCAGTGGCCAGTATTCCACTGGGCTGCAGAATGCTGGGGGTTCCGGGGAGGGGTTGGTTAACTTCCAAAGATGAATTATATATTTTGAAGCCCCATCTTTTTTTTAAAATAATTTTTAAAAACTGCCCTTGATGTTCATGTTCGGTTCACATCTGATGAAACGGAAGCTAAAACATAGAAAACAGTCAATGGACATGACAACAACAAAAACATTGGTGAGGTAGAAAAGGGGTGAAAAAATGATCTTGCAGCCACGAATATGATGACGGTTAAATAAAATGATCTCTTCCGACAATCCAAACAAGGCTGTTGACAAGGCTCGAATTTAAGGGGGTGAGGACCACTGGGCCAAAGTCATTATTGGGGCCCTAAAATAAATAAAGAGAATAATGCTGGGGGCCCCTACAACTAGGGGCCCTGCACAACAGCCCAGGTTAGCCTGTGTATAAGTCCAGCCTTGATGTTGATGATATTTTCCTAATAATTATGCATAATCCTCCAGCCTGTGACATTTTCGTCTGCAGTCATCAAAAGGTTGGGAACTCCCTGTCTGATACACTAGTTAATTTCAGCATGAATAACCTTGCATATAAACGCATCCGGCTCCCGGCTGAGGGGGGCCAGCTCGCCCTGCCGATTGTAGCTTGTGGCCTGCGCTCTTTAAAAGGCCCGACAGCCGCACGTGCCCAGTCTCATGTAAACACATCAGCCACCGGCCCAGCCTGCCTGCCTGTGTGTCTCCTCACTGCACTCACCACCCTTTTCCCTACTTGGCTCTCCCTCAGACGGACGGAGATTAATCTGTGGGACAGCTATGCACCGGAGCTGATAAACAGTCGATGTGGGGACCACTGACCCCCCTCCCACACACTTGTGTACTTTAGCGGCCCCGTTGGCCCAGCACGCTGTGCAAGCGCCGAGCATTCGAGAGTGAAAATGCAACACAAATGCGGGTGTGACAGGGCGGATGGATCGCCAGCAGGAGCAGTGGTGAGCAGGTGGCCGTCGCTTTTAGACGCTGTAATGACGTAGCGTGGACGCCGGCCATGGTGTGGCGTGCTGACTCTCCCATCCTGTACCCCGGGGCTGAATACCTTCTCTGAATAGCCTTCTGGAAAGTTCTGCATTTAATGCTGCCTGCTATTTAGCTAACGGAGTGGGGGCTGCCATAGCCCCATATACAGCCTGTCTAATACGACACCAGGGTACCGTCTGACTGGAATGTGAAGTCCAGCCCCCCCCATCTCCAAAGACAGCACATGAAAAATATCATGATCCGGACTGAGTGGCTCTCCCCCACAACAAAACATAGCCTTCATTCTAGTTATATGCCTGTGCTCATTTCTCGTAAAGCACTTAACTATTGTCTGTGTTAACTGACTTGGATGTTTTTTTTCCAAGTCATTTACAGTCAAGAGTTGCGCTGCAGTTTGTTCTGTTAGAAGGTGAAAAGTGTGGACATGGCGCCACCTCCTGGGGTATATTAGAATTACCTGTGAACGCCTTCCGATCGGCCATAACATTAAAACTACGGACAGGTGAAGTGAATAACATTGATTACAATGGCATCTGTTAAGGGTGCCATTATACAGTGGGAGGAAAAAGTATTTGAACCCCTAGATAATTTAAAGATTTTCTGTAATATTTTTTTCTTTGAAAATGCGTCTTCAGTTTCATACTGTTACATGTAAATGAGCGCCTTTTGGACAATAAATTTTCACAAAAAAATCGTGAAAATTAAATTATGCAACAATGATAAAGAACATATCAGTGAAATCTGCTGTTGAATAAGTAATCGACCCCTAATAGCCTGGAGATTGTATGAATGCAATGAGGTTAATGAAAACAGGTGTGAGCAATCGATCACTTAATCCTCTAACTTGTTGATTGGTCCATAAGTGATTATTTAGGTCAGTTCTTAAGAACATACAACTGAGAAATCGGTACCAGTGGTGTATTTGATGGATCCTCAAAAGTTGATAAATATGAAGACAAGGGAACTTTCTAATGACTTGAGAACCACCGTGATTAAGAAGTTTAAAGGTGGCGAAGGTGCCAAGAAGATTGCAAAGCCCCTTAGCCTCAGTGTGTGCGCTGTGAAGGCCATCAAAGCAAAGTGGAAGACAACTGGAAGTATAGTGAACTGGTCTAGGTCAGGCCGCCCTGTTAAAATAACAGACAACTTTTTAGGAAACCAGTCAGAGAAGTAAGAGCAAATCCTAAGGTGACTCTCGGTGGCCTGCAAAGCTCGGTATCTGCAGCTGGAGTGGATGTGCACAAGACTTCAGTACCGAAGGTTTTGCACAGAGAGGGGGCTGTATGGCAGAGTCGCTAGATAAAGCCACTGCTAAAAAAAAAAAAAAAAGTCATCTGAAAGCTCGATTAGAATTCGCTAACAGACATCTTGACAGGAGTCCTGCATTCTGGAGTCGTGTACTTTTGGTACTTCTGATGAGACCAAAATTGAACTTTTTGGCCTCAACACAAAGATGTTTGTCTGGCGGATGGAAGGGACTGCCAATGATCTGGCAAACACCATGCCTGCCATCAAGCAAGGTGGGGAGGAGCATCATGCTTTGGGGCTGTTTCTCTACGGCAGGCACTGGGTCCCTTGTCCCTATTGAAGGAAGAATGGATAGTAAGTATATCCAGATTTTGGTAGAAAACCTTCAAACGTCAGCCATCAAATTGGGACTCAGACAACGCTACCACTTTCAGCAGGACAATGACCCAAAACACTGTGCGAAAGTAACCAAAGCCTGGTTTGACAAAAAGAAGTTCCGGGTTCTGATTCAGACTGAATTTGTGGTGTGATATCAAAATTGCAGTTCACAAACAAAAGCCTTCAAAACTTGAAGGAAAAATGGGAAAAATTGCTTCTATGATGTGCTAAGCTTGTGGATGGCTATCCAAAGTGATTTCAAGCAATTATTGCTGCAAGAGGGTGTTGCTACCAAGTATTGACTGTGTGTCATGTGACTGTCAATTTACGTTTGTTTAATTCACCAAACTCTAATTGTTTCAAAACATGTACACAGAGAAATAAAAGTTCACTGTGATTCTCTGCATCTTTTTTTTTTTTTTTCTGGTTGTAATGATGTGAAATGGAAATACGGTGGCTTTCCAGAGGGGGTTGAATGCTTTTTCAACCCACGGTATATTAGGCAAGTGAACAGTCAGTTTGTGATGTTGGAAGCAGGATAAATGGCAAGAGTAAGGATCTGAGTGACTCTGACAATTGCTAAATTTCAACAGCTAGACGCCAAGACGGCGGGTCTTGTGCAGCGTTCCTGGTATCCAGTGGGCAGTATCTACCAGAAGTAGTCCAATGAGGGCCGAACGGTGAACCGGTGAGGGAGCCAAGGCTCCCTGATGAGTATGGGGAGCGAAGGCTAGCCTGTCTGGTCTGATCCCGCAGGAGAGCAACTGTAGCACAGATTACTGAAAAGGTTAATGCTGGCTATGATAGAAAGGTGTCGGAACACACAGTGCATCTCAGCTTGCTGTGTTAGGGCTGTGTAGCCATGTCATGGCAATGTTCTGCTGGGAAACCTTGGGTCCTGGATTCATGTGGATGTTACTTTGACATGTACTGCCTACCTAAACATTATTACAGACCAAGTACACCCCTTTATGTCACTGGTATTCCCAGATGGCAGTGGTCTCTTTCAGCAGGATATTGTACCCTGCCACACTGCAAAAATGATTCAGGAATGCTTTGAGGGGGAAAAAGAGTTCAAGGTGCTATCCTGTTGGCTAACAAATTCCCCAGATCTCAATCCGATCAAGCATCTCTGGGACGTGCTGGACAAAAACAAGTCCGATCCTTGGAAGTCCCATCTTGTGACTTGCAGGGCTTAATCCGATCTGCTGCTCATATTTTGGTGCCAGATACCACAGGACACTATCTGTGGTCTTGTGGAGTCCATGCCCTGATGGGTCAGAGCTGCTCTGGAGGGATGAGGGCGACTTACACAGTATTGTGGTTTTAATATTATGGCTGATCGGCGTCTGCTTGTTTTGTGCTCAGGAAACTCTGGTGTGTGGGACACAGCGCCGCCCTGATGCTTCCTTGCCTCGCGTGAGGCAGGAGGGCTTCCAGAAGCAATACCAGAACTATACACTGGGGGTCACCTTTAGCTCTCGAAACAGCACAAATAGTCACAATTTTACTTCAAACAGCTTAGTTATATGGTGAATAGCACGAGCTGTGATTTCATATTTCAGTGTCCCTAACATGCACGTCAAGACGTAATTCGGAAAACTCGTTTGTTTGCCGAACTTTGTGTCATCCAGTGAAGAATTACTTAGTACAAAGTGAAACAAATGGATTTTCTTTGTCATGTAATTTAAACTTTTGTGTATAATCTGCTTAATTTTATCATTGCTTTGAGGCAATAGGAGGGAAACTAGTCTAGAGCTCTTGTTTTTGGATTTGACTCACTGAAGGCCTGATTGTCCCATAATGCAGCAGGTGCATCGGAGACGTATTTCATCTGTAAGGTCTGCAGTGTTGTTGTTGTGTGTGTGTGTGTGTTTTTTTTTACAAGGATGACCCATCATTTGATCCATTTAGCTGTGTCTGTTCACTCAGAAGTATTTTCTGCGTATTTTGTGAATTTCTAATAGTATCCTTATGTTGGATTAGAATGTGTTTTACACTTAGTTCAAGCGGCAAATCTACACCTTTATCGCCGTCCATAAAACGAACTGTTTGCTGTTTAAATGTGTGTTATATCCACAAGAAGGCATAGTTCAAAAAAAAAACGGAGGAACGGCATAAAACTCCAGCCAAAAGCTTAATGATTATTTATTCAGATTTTGACATCTAGGCATGTTTTGTGTAGCGCTGTCTCTTGGCCTAAAAAGACAGCTTATTACAGTAGTTTATTATTATTATTATTATTATTATTTTCAAAAGCCATAACACAAACAGACAACGCTGCAACAATAAAATCCACTGAATACATACTTAATACATATTACTTGCGCGAGCCAGGAGAGGTCAGTATCACAAAGTGCCAGCCACAGAAAATACAGGTAGGTTGGGTCAGGCCGTAGGACAGATTTTAACGACCTCGGCGCTCACCAGCCTGTGGCAAGGAGTGACGTCTCCACCAGGCACATGGTAGACTTGTGCGGCATCGTTTCCAAAGGCACAGAGCGGTTTTTCCATAGCTGGAAAACAATATGCTAAAAACAGGTTTCGTTTTCGTTATAAAGACTAAATACAGCTAAAAAAAAAATGTGAGTGTCAATAAGGAGAGTTATGAGTGACCGTATGAATCAGCCGTTTCTTTTGTTCCCTTTGAACAGCTGAATTCAGGCGCCTAAGTCTGTTAATCGAGTTGCTCTGAGGCTGGTGGCTGGAAAGACCATTCTCTGAATCATGGATCCTAATCCCAACTCTGACCAGACCCCTCATCCCAGTAGATCCTACGCCGTTCTGTGTTGGTGAAAAAAGATTCCTGGAGGAATGCAGAATGACCGACAATCATCAGATGTGTCTTTGAGGGTGGACCCGCGAAAACTTAATTATTTCCAGCATTTAATTCTCATTAAGCTTTTTAAGATGAAGTAATTAAACATCCCATGCTTGCGGATTATGAACGGAGATGGACCCCGTCCGGCTGAATGATGTACTGTCACTGCGTCAGCCCAGTTTCTGCGCTCAACCTGAGCGCACAGCCTGCGGGGTTTAGCTGTTAGCTGTCACCTATTCGACTGACAATGCGGAGCAAATCGAATCATTACTTTAATTACTATAATGTTACCTGCTATCTTTAGAGTTCAGCGACTGTGTCATGTGACGATCAAGTCATATGACAATTCGTCACTTTGCACTTTAAGTACCCGCGTAAATGAGGATAAATTTATTTCTCGGAACAAATTTGTTATTGGGAATATTTCTTCTGTTTCCTACTGACGCCGTGAAGGTCGCGTTGTAACTTTGCCCGACTAACAAGGTGAGTGTCCATGTATGGAGATCCGGGACAAAATAATATTTAGCGAATAGGGCTGACCTAAGGCAGTGCGGGTGTCACCTGTCCTTCATTGCGAATCGCGGCTTTTAAACGGAAATGCAAATTGAAACCGCATTTGGGTGAATAATTTATGAAGCCTTTTGTTTTCTCCTTTTATTTATTTATTCTGCATTTGAAGTGGGTGCTACGCAAGATCTGTTTAGAGACACGGAGGCTGAGCACTGCATGCTGTGCCGTGCCAGGATAGTAGCCGTTGAAATCGGGGCGATCAGCCCGGTGACGCCTCGTCGCCCGCCCCCCC
>JAODLD010000088.1:7668667-7685272 GCA_026781065.1 Mormyrops boulengeri | reverse complement strand
ACCCACAGTCATTCCTTGTTTTTGCTCCCTCCCAGCTCTCTGCCAGACAGTCCACATTTTTGCTCTGGAGCTGGGAGGGAGCAAAAACATGGACTGTCTGTGGGTCCCCGAGGACCGGATTGGGAAGCACTGCTGTAGGCTTATGTTAGCTGTAGGTTTCCCGTTTTCTCTCTCCATATACCCTCTGGCAGAAGAGGTATGAATCACACACATGCTCCCTCCTGTTCAGACTGTGTCATTAAAACTCTCTTTAAACAAGAAAGTAGCCTTTAATTCTGAACTGACTCTGTCGTCACATGTCAGTGTCTTGCTGATTTGTTATTTTTTTGGCAATTAAATCACATCGGTACGAGAACATTGAACAGCGTGACCTAAAATCCATTCAGCACATCCAATAAAGACATGACAAAAATGGCGCTCAAAGGATTGTCTGTCTGCATATTGAGTGCTCATGTGCGTGCTCACCGACCTGTAACTGGGGACATGTCTGAACCTATTGTGTGCTGGACTGGGGGACTGTGTGGTGGAACCAGGCACTATGGTCGGCGTGAGGACGGTCCTGGTCGGGAGGTATCAGAGTGGTTCGAGCTGATGTTCTATCTGATGTTTGCAGGCCGTGGCAGTCCTGACCGCCACCTACCCGGTGGGTCACATGCCCTACGGTTGGCTGACAGAGCTAAGGGCGATCTACCCAGCCTTTGACAAGGTAAGGGACCTGAGGTCACTTATGCCATTTGTGAGTCTACAGGTTAAAAGGGAATTTCTCGAAGCCGTTAGCATTGGTTTTTATACGTATAGCAGCCTGATTTAATGGACCTCTTGGCGCTGAGCAGAAAGTCCGTAATTGTGAATGGCATTAATCCTGGACCCCCGCTGACATTATGGTAGTTGGCATGGAGTTGATGTCTGGATGGCCTCACAGATAGTTTTCCATGGGGGGGGGGCTCAAATGGACTGTGATGCAGATTTAATGCAATTACAATGACACGCAGTTCAATTGAACCGGTCAAGAAAAGAGTAGAAATGTCTGTGACGAACCTGGCATTTTTTTAGTTAAATTGAAAACGAGTATTTTTGACCTCTCTGCCTTCCAGAACAACCCTGGGAATAAGCTGGCTGGTGACGCCTCTTCAGTGTCCAAGTCACACATTAAGAGATTCACATTCGTCTGTCTGGCAATTTCTTTCACGGTAAGGTGGCTGTTCTCTGGCTTTGCCATCCCTGAGTTTTTTTTATATCTTGTTTTTCAAAACTTTTATCTCTCTGTTTTTCACTATGTCTCAGGTATAGCTGGATGAGATGTTGAAAGAATAATTAGCCCGTGCGAATCCGTGGCATTTAAGTGAAGATAATTATAGTGCCGTGATGCGTGTGCCTGCCAAGTCTGAGAGACTCGGAGTTGAGATAAGAAAACATCGATCCCCGGAGGAAAATTAGCAATTGATTAGCATGAATCAGAAGCTGACTGGAGCTTTATGCTGCACCTGAGGGTAGCAGGTGAGCCTTTGTGGTGACAACAGCTTGCCAGTGTATGTCTGAGTCATATCCATTGTGAGCGAAGCATTCACATCTTTCTGTGCTGGGTGTGAGGGACATGTAATGGTGTGAAGCAGCAGAACTTGCTCTGCACCTCCACCTTTTCTGGGCTTGCTTGAGGCATGGTTCAGAAGTTTAGGAAATGGAGGGAGCATTTCTCAGGTCCTGCAGGCAGCGGTCAGACTGTAGGGGGCGCTGATGCCATTTTGCCCGCCCTTCCCCTTGAGCCAGTGGGAAGGGTTTTTGGCACCCTGCCTCCCCAGGAAAGACTGTCTGCCCAGTGTTTCAGGCAGCCTAAGGGCAGCCGGTAAGTCACCGAGTGGCTTTAATTACCGTGAGGATGACAGTCACCCTGCTAATGAGGCGTGTGAAGACGGCGTCAAACTGTCCTGCGTGGGACACAGTTTGCTATCTTGGGAACGTGAGACAGCAGACGTCACGGGGACATCCCTACAAGACAAACACTTTTTAATTTCGTTCTAAAAGCAGATAAGAAAAGCACCAACAGTGTTTGTAGGTTACTATTTTATTTTTATTGTTTTGGTGGTTTGGGGGCTGATAATTACATAAAAATGGTCGATGGAAAATGCCCAGAAATACAGTCATCCCTGAATATTTGGCTTTGGGGGAGGGGCAGAGGGGGTGTTCTCTGTGTAAGTACCTTGATAACCCCCACCCCCATCTTGAGGTGACCATTTTAAGACCCTGGAAATGGACCCCCTGTCATTAATCTGCTAATGATGAGAAACTGTGGAGAAAGAATGAAACCATGGAGTCCGTCTGTGGGTGCCGTGGTTGCATCAGTACTTGCTGCTGCTGAGTGTGAGTCAGGCAAGGGCTCTCGGGTCGGAGGGAGCTGGGGGCCCCGTCCAGCTCGGTAATGAGGGCCCAGGGTGCGATTTCTATCGCCATCATTCCTGTGCTGACAGGTGCTCATTACCACGCTGATTCACTGACCGGAACCCGGTGACACTTCCAACGAGGTCTCTGGCATCGTCCTCCCTCAGGCCTCAGGGCTTGTCCTGCTCCTTAACCGCCTCAGTGTCTCCCGATACTTATAACCCCCTGAAACGTGGCACAGGCGGCACCGCCCCTCCGGGGATGACGGAGCCAGTGTGTGTTTTGCCAGTCTTTCCTCTGGGATTATATCATTTGACTTTGTTCACAAACACCAGGCGCATTCTGACTTGCCCGGTGGTCCTGCCTGCAGGTAGTCTGCATTTTTTTTCCCCCCTGCTCCACAGGTATGTGTTTTTTAACCCGAGTAGGAAAACAAGACAGTTTGATGTGAGCAGGCTTGCAAAAACAGGAAGTGCCAAGGCACAGAGACGCCGGCACCCGCTACCAGATGTGCCTTTCCCGCTCTGTAAACAAGGGAGGCTCCGCCCAAGCCAGACCCTGAATCCCCCCCCAAGGGGTGGGGCCAGAGGATAATGCGAGGCTTGGGGGGTATCGTCTGAGGGATAGCAACACGCGCACACAGACCGAGGCTGTTTTTAGGGCGGGACCCAAAGCAGATTGTGTGGGCCGACAATGATTGACAACTAAGATGAAATAGACATAGACTAATGACTAAAAGTTGGCTGTAATCATTTCAGATGTTCTTGGGGCAAAATCTGTGTTTGGAATGAGCAGATCCCAGCTGAAGCTGCAGCTTCTATCCTTAGAAGGCAGCTGATGGCAATAAAAAAAGAAAAGAAATCCTCTCATTATTGATTATTTATCTAATCCCCTGTGGAGTTCTGTGTCGATCACACTGAGCAGGGAATCGGGTCCGTGAAGGAGCATTCACCAGAATGTGTCATTCTTACATAGGATGTATCATTACTGTGTATTGGCAGTGTGTAATTCCCCCTGAGGACCAGCATGGACCACCTCCGAGATGCCGCTGTCGGTGCCCCACTGTTTCAGCACCGAAAGGGCAGAGTAGTACCTGCTGAATTGTAGCCACAGGCCTGGAAGCAGGCGGACGTCACTGTAGAGCATTGTGAGGACGTTCTTGCTGAATCCCCTTAATGCTGTTATTGTCTTTCCTTGAGAGATAATTACAAAGTATCTGTCACTTGAGATGTATGTGTTTGTGTTTTATTGAAAAATTAGGATGATTGATGGTAACTGAAAGGAGTGTCAGTAATCGGGGGGGGGGGGCTAGAAATTAAATAATTGAGATTCTAATGGACTGTTCTTCTGCAGCTGTGTTTTATAGTGTTCTGGACCCCACACATCTCTGAAAAGATCCTGGTGGATCTCATCGGGGTGAGCCAGTCCTTTGCAGAGCTCTGCATCGTCCCGCTGAGGATCTTCTCCTTCTTCCCTCTGCCAGGTACAGTATAGCCCCGCCCTCCGATTTGTTGGTGGTGCTACCATTACATGCCATGCTGTATGAATCAAAAACTAAAGAGTGCTTTCACGCGTTCCCTGCTGTCGTGACTGTACGCCTCCCTGGCCTCGCTGTCCCTGAGGTTGACTTGATGTACGGCCAGAGGGCAGCTTTCCTGCACGCTCCCCCACTCGGTAGCCAGCCACAAACCTGGCCTCAGTGCTAAACTTGAACTCTCATTGTACAATGCTTAGTGAAAGAGTATTATTTTACTCCACCATATCAGACTTTGGCATTAGTGTTTGCAGCGGACGAGGTTTTGAGTGGACGAGGCATGTTGATTTGTTAGAAATTGCTCAGGTTGAGTGGACACTATATGTAGATGGCTTGAATAGGCTGCCTTTGCCCCCCACCTCCCCAGTAACCGTCCGAGCTCACCTGACTGGCTGGCTGATGACCCTGAAAAAGACCTTCGTCTTGGCCCCCAGCTCAGTGCTACGCCTGCTTGTCCTCCTCACCAGCCTGGTGGTGCTGCCGTATATGGGGTAAGCTCAGCCTCCTCCTCAAAACACCCCCTCCATACGTTTGGATTGCCTGGGATTCCTGCAAATACCTCCGTGAAGTCATTTGCACATTTAGCCTCTAGCACAGTGTTTCCCAATCTGGTCCTTAGGAACATATAGCCAGTCCACATTTTTGCTTCCTCCAAACTCTCTGCCAGAGAGTTCATGTTTTTGCTCCCTTCTAGGTCCCTGCCAGACAGTTCACATTTTTGCTCCCTCCCAGCTTCCTGCCAGACAGTTCACATTTTTGCTCCCTCCCAGCTCCCTGCCAAACACTTCACATTTTTGCCCCCTTCCAGCTCCTACCAGGAGCTGGGAGGGAGCAGAAATGTGGGCTATCTGTGGGTCCCCGAGGACCAGATTTGGAAACACTGTCTAGCTGTCTGGATACTTTAAACGGTCACTGGGTTTTGTCTACAGAGGAATTCGTTCCAAACACATAGCACCTAGTATTATTTCCTCTCCCCTGATTGGTCTGCGTGTCTATAAATGGTTTTGTGTTTATTGTTTCAAACAAGCTGCCAGGCATGCTCTGTAGTCTGATAACCATGTGGAAGAATGCTGAATTCCTGCTTAAATAAGGACTGTCCCAGTGGAGACCTCCTCTGATGCCAGGTGTAGTTCAGCAATGCTGTGCTGGGGAATGGTCTTGACCTCGGACTGACCGCGTCACGGTACAGCCAAGCTAAAGGTCCAGTCAGCACGTTTCAGGCACCCTAAGCGTCACTCTCACACCAGCCCGCAGACATTAACCACTAAGCACAGTTCCACAAGGCCCTGTCAATGGAGCGGCAAAGCTAACAAAAAGATTAGTATCAGGCTGGAAGGCAGTGCTGACAGTAAATTCCCTGACCGGCTGACGATAAGCAGGATCTGTACCCACAGAGCCGATAATGTCTGACCGCACATTTCGTTTTCACTTTAGTGACTCTTGTGTGTTGTGTGTTTTAAGGAATGACTCCAACATTTTCTTGTGCAGCATCCAGAAGCTACAGTCTACAGCTGTAAAAGGTCAAGTCAGTTATTCGTATAGCACGTTTAAAAACAACAGGAGCTGACCCAAAGTGCTTTCCAGTCTAGAGAGAATTGATTAACAAATACTACATACATAGTAAAATGTGGGTGCCACTTCACAATAAGGCTACCCATATAAAGAGTTTATCAATGGTTTAATTAGGTTGTAGCACTTTGTAAATTATTAATAGACAATTAATAAAATTGACAATAATAGACAATATAAATAAAATAACATGAAGATGTGCATACAAGAAATAAGAAAAAAATGTAAAATTAAAGGAAATGCAACGGCTTATAAGCAACAGATTTAAAAAGTAAAAGTAAGGTGGCAATTTCAGGACCAGAAATTAAAATTCCAGACCAGGATTTTGTTTCAACCACTTGAGTATTATTTGACTGACTCTTTATCCTCAGCTGGTTGGTTGAAACATAATCCTGGTCTGGATTTATACTTTCTGGACCTGAAATTGCCACCTTACTAATTAAAATATATAAAGAGTTATTAAAATGAAATTAAAAGTAACTTAATAGCAGAGTTGACAAAAACCGTAGGAGAACCTCAAACTGAGTTGAAAGCAAGAGAAAAAAGTTGGTCTCTAATTTAGATTTAAACTCATCAGTAGAAGAGCAGGACTTTATGTAGGATGGTAGACTTTCAAAGCCTGGTCACCTTTGGTTTGGAGGTGTGAGTGAGGGGAGCTGTTGTTAGTATGACCTAGGTGACGGGTGGTGAGTACGGAAATAATAGGTCTGAAATGCATTGTGGGGCTGATCCATTGAGTGCTTTAAAAACAAATAGCAAAATTTTAAAATCTTTAAAATCAGCTTTAACTTGGCCGAGGTTTTTAACTTCATTATGTGAATTTATGGACAGGGGACCAAACGCACCGCTAAGGCTAGAGACAGAGTTTGGGGGCCAAATACAATTACTTTGGTTTTGTTTTCATTTAGTTGAAGGAAGTTCCTCTCCACCCTGCATTTAAAATCACCCAAGCAATTGAGCAGGATCTTCAGAGAGCAGGCGCTATCAGCTGTAACTACAGTAGTAGGTCAAATTGTGTCATCTGCATAACAAACTGTAACCTGTACACAATGATGCACACCCTTACTGACACTGCAGCCTTTAATTGTCCTAATTATCTATTTCCGTGTCTCGTGAATTGTGTTGGTTGCAATGTCACATTTCAGATGGGAAAAATGCCTGGCATCTTGACTTTATCTTGATTTCTGGCTTTGTATTACAAAACGCTAAAATTTCAATAAGGGCGTGTAGCCGTCTTACATCCACTGTTAAATAGCCCTCTTATGCAACGGGCATGTTTTGCCGAACCCCCTGTAATTAATAGGGCATGTCTGTTCAGTTTGGCTTTGGGCAGTTAGAACAACGTGCTCTGAGGAGAACGTCAGAAATCAGAAAGTTTTCCCTGCGCAGCATTAAGATGGTGTCATCCGGGAAGAAACACGGAAATAATCTGCAGCGTTTGCCTGTGGGGACGGGTGCTGTCAGGTTGGTGGTCTGAGTTGATCCTGGATTACTTAAACACTGACTCTAGTCGTAGTCTGTTAAATCTTCACTGAGGAATTGTCACACAGTGTTGGGCCCCACGCTAATCTCCCGGCACGTCTGTTTCACCCGTGTCGCCAGGATAAAAGGGCAAGTGCAGCGTCTTTCTGAGCTTGTGCTGAATAATTCAACGGCTGCATCAATAATTCATCCACATCATGGAAAACATTATCCTGGATTCTTCATTCCAGTAATGCCATTATTTCCGACCCAGCGGAACCAGACAACCCACTCAAAAAAACGGTCACCTTTCTCCTTTGAGGGGCGTCAACATCGTGAAGCTTAACAAATCCCGTCCGCCATACCTTCTCTGGCATCTTAAATGTAGGTTCTAGATTCGATGGTTCCTTCAGAATCTGAAAGCGACTGCAGGTAAATGAGTGTGGGAGTGTCTTATCATCATCATCTGCAGATCCTCTGCAGCTGTGTCGCTTCGCGCTGTAATGCAGCAGACATGTTCTCACCTTCTGTATGATCACTGAGATCGTGTGTCATGTTGCAGGGTCCATGGCGCCACGCTGGGGGTGGGGTCCCTGTTAGCAGGTTTCCTGGGCGAGTCTGCCATGGTGGCAGTAGCTGCCTGCTATGTATACAGGAAACAGGTGAGTTCTGAAGAGACTCGGAGGGTTAGCAGCATTTCAGGGTTGGGGGTATAGATATTATGGACACAGATGGACATGGTGGTCCGTGTCCATCTGAAGGATCACAGTTTCTGAGTGATCTGAGCTGGACTGTGTAAAATATCTACATGGAGCTATGAGTGAGCATCTTGCGCTGATGTTTATGCTAACCAAGCAATGACCAGGATAGCCACTATATTTCTGGAAATCTTAGCACAGGTCATGCATTCTTACAACCAGTTTCCTGACGTTTTCACAGTAAAATGTATTTATCACTGAATTCACTGTAAATTCTGTGTAGTAATACTTGGCGTTTTCTGGGGTCTGGCTAGGGGACGAGTCGTCGCTCTGGTAGCCCATAACGTGTAACTATAACGTGCCGAGTCCTTTGGTGGAATAACCACGTCTAACTTAACCTGTTTCACACAGAAAATGTAATCATGGTGGGAAATGTTCTTGGGTTAAGTACAGAAAATTTAAGATTTTAATTGCATGGAATTTTGAGCTGGTAGGAGAGAAACTGGTTCTTAACAAAGCGTCCAGGAGGTAACACCAGTCAGGGGCTGCGTTCTCTGCATATGGGATTTCAGGGAGATGACGTTAGAGATGCACCGATGGGATTGGCGTCAAAGAGCCAGGATGTGCAGGTTTAGGTGGCAGTTCAAAGGTCAGGGCACGAGACCAGAATCCACGTCACCCTGCAAACCCGGTCTGGTGTCGTCAGAAAGCTACACCCAAAGTAAGAATGAGTCTCTCCTTTCTCTGCTTTCAGAAGAAGGGAGACATGGATAATGAAGCCGCAGCTGACGAGGAGGACATGGCCCCCATGAATGAAGCCGGGCCCAGCAGAGCGAGGGAGGATACTGCTGATCTACAGGAGGAGGTCAACTAGGCGTGCTTAGGAGTGGCATAGCAGAGCAGGGGTGAAGGTCACCCCCCCCCCCACCCAGTTCATTTTAAGTGACGATCCACAGCGACACCAGGCACTTGGGTCCCTCGGCAAGATGCCATCCTATACCAAAGCAACACCTCAAACTGGACCTCTTCCGGACAGACTTCCTGCACGTTCAGACTTAATCCCAGCATACACATTTCTGTAGGACACCTTCAACTGCTTGGACATGATCAGATTCCTTGGACTCTGTGACTGCCACAGAGCCGATTTAAAAAAAAAAAAAAAAGAAAAGAAAAATGGTAACGCATAATCAGTAAAAGCTTCTGGCCCCGGCAGCCCCGTGACTGGTTGACTGGTTCCCCATTCAGCTGCCTGTCGGATAGAGGTAGAGCGTCTCCATGACATAGGAATGACAGGTTGTCGTGCTGGTGCCATTTAAAGGACCTATTTTTTTAATCATAAGGTGGTAGCTGTTCAAATATTATTACCGGTTTTTCTATCGCTGATATGTATAAAGTGAGTGGTGGGGTGGGTTCTAGTTGCTCTTTGTCCCTTAAATCCAGTCCTCTCTTCTTCTGATCTCAGGACATGATTCCACAGCGTGCGTGAATGCTACGTCCCTCACTCATGGTCCTCTTTGCACGTGTAATAGTTTTTTGCTATTTTTAATTTTTATTAGACTGTAGTCGACAGACCTTCCATCCGAGGGCTGGAGACTCCTCCTTATTGGTGGTGACTCTGAGTCTTGAGCAGTCACATGATTTAAGAGAATGAAAAGGGACACTATTCCTCACTGATTAAAGGGTGATCTAAAGGTTTCCAATTCTGCTGTCTTTTTTTTCCCCCCCAAACTATTTTCAAAAAGGAAGAACAGAGGGAAGTTCTTAAAAAATGCTGCATTTCCATAACCATAAAGAAAATGTCCTCTGGAGCTGTCCAGTTGTACCATCAGGTCACTGGTATGTGTGTCTTCACCACCTGTTCTGCAACCAGCTTTCTGGTTATGAATGACACACTGGGAGGGAGGATAGACTGGTTTTCATAAACCAGGTGGCAAGAGACTAAAGGCTCATTTCTGCTTGGCGTTAAATCTGGATAGAGGCGGAGCCTTCTCACCATTCTCTGCAGTCATTTTGTCTGCATTTGTCCATGTTTTCTGAAGGCTTATGAATACAGATGAAACGGAGCAATAACACCAGAAGTCGTGGGGGGCGGTGTAGCCAGTAACTTAGGCGAAACACTATAGGTGTTTATCAAGATAATTATGATGTGCTTACAACATAATTATCGTGAGTGCACTAGAAATTATATACATAATCAGGATACTGAACACTCTACTTCAATCTTAGAATACCTTACAAAGGCATTCATTTCTTTACCTCAGTGATGAGAACCTGGATGCAGCCATGCAGCAGGTGATACCTCAGCACCACACTAATTCAAATGGAATGGAACTGTTAAGGTTGTCCAGTGACTAGAGTGCCAATCCTGCCACCAACCCCCCAACTTCTAGGGGAAAATTTGAGGACCTGCTTGTAGGGCTGGATGTGGATTAACATCATACCCAGGATGAAGGTTAAGGGCCTTGCTCAAGGGCCCAAGGGAGTAGAATCACTCCTGGCATTCACGGGATTTGAACCAGCAATCTTCTGATTGCTAGTACAGATCCCTAGCCTCAGAGCCACCATTCCGCCTGAGATGGATTTTAATTATTTTTTGAATGTCTGCATGTGCACTTCACATTCACTTACAGTCAGGTGCCCTAAGTGTCCATTCATAACACAAAGGGTGTATTAACTGTTCTCATGACTCTTCAGCCAATCAATCCTCTAATTAGTGACCTAATAAGGGAGTTGCAGCGAAAACCTGCATATACACCGGCCCTTTGCGGATAAGATTGGCTACCCCTGCTTTAAAGTCTAGCTACTTTCCTTGTGCGCTCATGATAATATATTGTGTGCACACGATAATCATTTATTCAGGGTGCGAAATCTTAAACACCTATATGAGCCATCATCTACAACGCTGCCTCCATTTTGCCTCTTCAAGGAGTACATTATTACGACTTCCCCCACCGTCATCATGTTTGTCAGAACCTTCTGACTGCCCCGCCCTCTAGTGGATGTGTGCCAACATAAAGGACTAATGGAAATGGAACAGACGCATTTATTTTCATACATAAAGCATAAATGAGCCTTAAGGCAGTCAAGCCTGCTCCCTATGCCAACCTCACTCTCTGTGGCGGTCCAGTCATCCCAAACCTCACAAGAAATGGTGTAGAAATGCTGCTTTTGACCAGCACAAACCAAAGAGCTGCGAAGCACCACAGGGGTTATAGGGTTCTATGCCCATGAGCAGAAGGTTGCTGGTTCTAATCCTATATAGGCAAAGTATTTATTTCTATCCCCATTGCGCGAGGGCCTTAACTCCAAACGCACTGGATGTTAACCATCCCTACACTCCATTGTTTTGGACAAAAGCATCCAGAAAATATTTTCATGAGAGAATCCATGTAGGTTGCTTTTATTTCTTTAAGACCAGTCAAAAAGATGCCCCAGCAATACCAGGAACCACAGGATGCAGTGTTAGTAATCAGGCTGCCAGGACGTCCTAGCCTCCTGAAAATCAGGGAACCAAGAGGGTGTGGCCATCAGCAGCATTCTTCATCCCAAACAAACATTTGCTAACCAAATCTCCCTCATTATTCCAAATATCACAAGAGTCACAAAGCAGTCTTGATGCTCATTGACACGAGAGTCATTAATTGCTTAAGTGTCCACCTCCTCTGCAGGTCTGGTGGCCATCACTAGTTCACAGAGAAAGCTTCTCTGGAGAAGTGCAGGTGGCGCCCTGGGGCTTCGGCGAGTTGCCGCCGTCCGGCACGGCCACGGGAATGTTGTAGTGACGGTCATCTTCAGTGACGAGACACACGCGCTTCCAGTCATCTTTGTGGTCATCGGGATAGTAGGTGATGAACTCCTCTGTTTGGGCCTTGTACAGACGGTACACCTGAATGGTGCTCTGGAGGGTGTAGCCCAGGAGAAACATCTCCACCTGGAAGAGAGGCCACGTTTCAGCGGACGAGTGATTCTATGGGGCTGGTGGCAGGTTTCATAATTTGAATGATCGAATGAGAACGGTGCCAGGAAACTGCTCACTGAATTTAACAGATAAGGGGCTCTTACATTGACTGGCAAAGCTCAGAAGGCAGCTAGTGTGACAGGTCTGACCTAACAGTCTACCCGTTAGCCACATCAGTAAAAGCATCACTTGTCCAAACATGAAGAACATACCATGAATCACACCCCTAGAGAAGAGAAGCAGCCAGGCCTGTGCTACAGGTGCAACTCGCAGACTAACAGGCAGGACCTCGAAATGACTGTGCACCTCTCCGACAGGCCCACAGGGCTGATGGGAGGGTGTGCTCAGCACAGCCGCAGAGAGGGTGTGAATAGAAAGACAAACACGCAAATCTGTGTGTGACTATCCCTAAAGGCAGGACTCAACCACAGACGCCCGAGATTTCCCAGCAAGATCAAGAACAAACACAAATATACCTGTGCAAGGTTACTTAGGGTATAACTGTTAGACTCAGTTACACTGTACAAGTTCATGCTGATTTGGGACATGCCAACTAGGGTGCCATTAGCTGCCTCTGTGATTCAGACACACCCATCATTGTGACATTGCGTGGTGGAACTTGGCCCCGCAGATGGGAGGCTGACCTGCTCTAGGCCGCCGCTGAAGCCCACTAGGCTCAGATGGTTGGTGAGGAACGTCCGTGGACAACTGGAGGAGTCGCGGGCGAACAGGAGCCAGCTGAAGTCAGGCACGGGGTCGCCCCTGCACATGCAGTCGTGCAGCTCCACAGCCGTGCACAACATGAGCAGCTTGACCGCCTCCAGGAGCCCATACTCCAATTTGCCGCCCTGGAACACCTGCTCGCACGTCCGCTGCCTCTCGAGGGTGCTGCACGACAGCGCTGCCTGCTGCCACTGGGCACAGAGACATGGCGTCAGGACACGACATGTCAGACGACGAGGCAGGAGGCATGAGGCATGAGGCAGGAGTATGGCTTGACAGACACAGAGGTCCCTAATAACCCCCAAATGCAGATCACATGGGTGCAACGTGGGTGGCCAGGGGGGTGTACCTTTTTTTTAAGGTGGTCCAGGTAGTACTTCAGACACTCTGTGGTGGAGCCAAACCCACCCTGCTCCTTAAGGTCCAGGGGGAGCCTCCAAAATTTGATCAAATCCTCCTGTTCCAGCAACTCCAGTGGCCACTACAACAGAGACACTCCTGAGAGGGCTTCCAGAAGCAACAACAACAGGCTTCAAGCATAAGGGGGGTGGGGGTGGGGGGCAGGTCCGGCTGAGGAGTCTGCCACGATGGCCACCACAAACACACCTGGGTGATGTCTCTGTGCTGGAACCAATCAGGAGGCGGGTGGTGACACAGCACCTGGAAGAGCGTGGCCCGCAGGGCGCAGTAATTATCCCCCCTCACTCGCCGAAGGCCTTGGAAACTTCGGGCCACAACCTTGTAACCCTGGAGACGGGGCAGGAAACGCCGGCAATTACACGGTGCAGCAGGAAGCGGGAGCCCGGGGGGGGGGGCAGGAGACCCAGGGTGGGATCCTACTCACCTTTCGGATGAGGGTGCTTTTGGCTGTGTTGCCCCTCCACTCCCTCTCACTGTAGTACAACAGGCCCACCTCCTGTGCAACGCTGCATTGGTCCGTAGGGGCTGCGTCACCTATAGGAGGAAGAACATAATCACCGTAACCATCAGCCGGCGTAACAGTCATCCAGCATAACCATCAGCCGGCGTGACAGTCATCCGGCATGATCTCCCCCAATCCCTGCGCGGTTCATAGACACGCCTGTAAAAGATATCCATCCTAACCAGTCCTGTCAGCAGCCCACGACACCACCCAGGGAGGATACCCACGCTGCTCACCGGAGAGTCGCTCCCGTGCCCTGCTCCGCATGTCACGCTCCTCCTCGATCTCCTCAGCCGCCCGGTACAGGTCCTCTTCCCTACAGGAGGCCGAGATACAAGAGTTTAAGGACAGGGCCCCTAAAAGGGGACGATTCACTAAGTAAACTTTAATAAAGGCAGTGCAGGGGAGGGGTCAAGGGGATGATAGCAGAAGCCCGAGAACCAAAATGAGCATAATACTGGCTTTGCAGAGCCGATCTATGAGAATCACCCAGGAAAATGATTAAAGACTTCACAGCATGGGACCAGACATGTGACTTTGCTTCATCACTCTGATAAATTCCCCAGCTGGCATAAATGACAGTCACAACACATGCATACCCATTGTCGTCATCTGTTGGAGCAATGCTACCCTCTGTGTTCATTGGTTCTCTATTTACATCCACCAGCGTAGGATGGCTCTGGCTGGCTGAGTCCTTTGGGCCTTTAGCATGGGATTGGATAAGGTTGTCCTGTGCAGCCCCCTTATCTGTTTTTACTGTGTCCTTCCCAGCATCCTGCCCTGTGGTAATCTCCTTTGGAGGCACCAGCTTCCCTGTCCCAGAAAGCCCCTCCTGGGGACTCTTGGCCCTATCCTTCTTACTGGCTTCACTGTGGATATGAGCAAAAACAGAGTGGTCCACAAAGGTCTGTTACTTAAGGCATTTTTCCACCGCACCAGGTACCGTACTTTTCATTTCTAGTTACACCATCTGGATCCTTTTTGTTGTATATGTTCTTATGAACAAATTACTTTTTTTTCCGTTTATCGTTATTTTCTGAGTTTGCAATTGTTTTCGAGGCGGCATTTGTATTGTGTTTCAGCGGCAGTCTATTTGCATAACCGATTGACAAATAAATCGTTTCAAGTCCTACCCCAAAGTACAGAAGTACCAAAGAAGTACCCCAACTGCTTTGACACTTTTGGTACTGGTACTCGACCGCAAGTCAAAGGAAAAGCGAAACCACCAAAAGTACGATACTGGGTGCGGTGGAAAAGCACCCTAACTGTACATAATACAGCACACTAGCCTTCACTAAAACACTTTCAAAGGCAATAACCCTAACCAGCCTCCCAGTGCGGGAACACCACTTTTAATACAGCTCTTAACAGTTACCATCACACTGTTAGGCTCACACTATCCCAGTAAAGTCCAGTAAAGACTGGTATGGTTAATTAACAGTAACCTGCTGCAAAGCATCAATTCACAACAATCTGCCATTGTGACACAGAGGACGTGTCCATTTCAAGCAGCTAGTTAAAAGCTGGTAAAAGAAAATACATGACAGTGACTAAGTTATTCCCAAATCTAAGAAGGCAAAGCAAGCAGGTGTCAAACAGAACAAACGGTGCAGATTATTGCTAGTGTGGTCATGGGGTGCCCCCTAGTGGAAATACAGGCACACCTCACAATTAGTTACCTCTGTCCAACTGTGGTCTTCTCTTCTAACTTGGAGACTTTAGCCTTGCTGGTGGAACCTGAGCCATTGGCACCAAGGCTCTCTGCTGACCCGCATTTGCATTTCGCCTGCTTGACTGGGCTGGCTTGATCTCCGGCCTTTTCGGCCCAGACAGTCGGGGTCGGCCTCTGGTCCTGACGCATGTCGGCACCACGACCCGCACTCCTATGAGGACCATGAAACATCAACAGCTCAAACATGGCAAATAAGTAAGAATACTGGAGCAATTTCATTTTGTAAGGCAGAATGATCAGCTGACCAGAGTCCGCCCGCAACAAACCATTCACTGACTGCATGCAAGTCCCAGAATTTCAAACCTGGGCTCCTGATATTGGCAATTATGAGTCGGAAATTCGTTCATTCAACACAGAAATTCGTTCATTCATATGCTTCTGGAATTTCCCCGAGACATAACTCCCTCTGACTTTCGTTATAAATGTACTGTTAGCATGACACTTTCTAAATGAATGGCTTCTCAATGCAGCCTATCAGAGCTCAACCCATACGATAACCAGCCAATAAAATTCAGCCAATATTAAGATTCCACAAATTCATCAGCGGAAAATCCAAAGATAATGTCTCTTTAAAAATCTATGAAGGACCTTTTCTCTGTAATCACATTCACCTTAAGCCAGACGTGGGCAACAGCCGACCCCCTGAGCAATTTTTACTGCCCCACACAATCATTAACATGTTTTATGGTTAACAGATTTTGCCCCACAAATCTTTATTTAAGTCAGCTAGCGTAAAGATCTAAGTGACTGACTCCAACACCTGCATCCGTGAGTCTTGGGCACCAGTTCATGGTTTCTCTCTCCTCGGAGCTGACCATGGCTGACAGAGTACTCCACAAGCCTTGCAATTTCAGAAATGCTCTGACCCAGTCATCTGGCCATAATAATTTGGCCCTTGTCAAAGTCACTCAGGTCTTGATACCTGCCCATTGTTTCTGCATTCAACATATCAACTACGAATACCGAATGTTACTGTGTAATATATCCCAGATCTTCACAAGCACCTTGTTTACGACGTAGTCAACATTACTTGGTTCACATGGAGGTGGCTGTAATGTTTTGACTGTATGTTAGACATTAAAACACACGTTCTACTGATTTCTGTATGTACAGACACTCCTCTACTTACGAATGTTCAACTTACAAACTTTCAGACATACGAACGTAGGGTAAGTCCAAATTGTGTTCACTGGGCTCCCGTTTCCTGTCCACAACATCAATTTTTTTTTCTGTGCACCAATTCCCCCTAGTACGACTTCTGACCACTACTCCCACCGCACAGCAGCGTAACGTGCATACTCCCAGCATCCTAGTTCTTTGTACTTGCGTATACCCTTAAAATGATGTTGAATAAAAACTTACAAACATTTCAAGTTGCAAACGGCCATTCAGAACGTATCTCGTTCGTGAGTAGAGGAGCGTCTGTATTTTCAAAAAAGTCTATTACTGTAGCTTTTATGGGACATGAAAAATAATCATAAAAATGGTTAAGAAGATAAGAAATTTACAAACGAGAGGAGGCCATTCAGCCCATCAAGCTCGTTTGGGGGGGAAGTTAACTAATAGCTCAGAGTTGTTAAAATCTTATCTAGCTCTGATTTAAAGGAACCCAGGGTTTTAGCTTGCACTACA
>JAODLD010000088.1:7634660-7668567 GCA_026781065.1 Mormyrops boulengeri | reverse complement strand
TCCAATCAGAAGGTACCACACCAGCAGATAAGGATTTCTGGAATAGTAAAGTTAAAGGTTGGCTAATAATATCCCTCGTCTCTTTTAAAACTATAGGTAAGATGCCATCAGGGCCCTGCAATTTCCTGCTGACACGTGAAGACCAGATTTGGTCATCCACAGAAAATAAATTGCCCAGAAGGCCCCAAAGGTTCCAGGCAGAAGCATTACAAACTCACCCAGGGACTGCTACATGGATACGCTGTGAGTCGGCCAGCTTGGGGACACTTTCACAAGGAGTCTCCACCTGGGACTCGCTACAGAATGAGGACTTATCCTGAAGAAGCTTAGAGTTTAGGAAGGTGCCTGGACAGTGGCCTGCCTCAGGATAGGCTTGGTCTTTGAGTTTATCAGCAATTTGCCTGTGCTCCAGATGATGCTGCTGGTTTGCTACGGCTACGTCCTCTGCTTTGGTGGAAGGGTCCTCAATCACCACAGCCTCTGTAGAAGGGGACTTGCAGCTTATGGCTCCATTCTTTAGGGGCAGAATGTGGTCACCTTCATCCCATATGTTAGCAGAAGTCTTCACCATGCCAACATCTCTCTCCAATCCTGCTCTACGACTAAGGCAAAGAGAGGAATCAAAATTAAATGGGAAAATTCTGAGAAATTCAGTCAGGTACAGACCTCGGTTTTGGTTTCATGGTTTGGTGCAATTCTAATATAGCTGTAGCTCCTTTTTTTTTTTTTTAGCTTGGTCTGGATTTCCTGGCAAAGCACCTTAGATGCTACAGAAGACTAAGTTCCAGAAGCTGTTCCTGCCTTGCTCCACTAGTACACACACAGCAACATATGAGAGTTCAGTATAACAGAACCGACACAGTCTTCTCAGATATCTCTTATCACTTACTCTTTCTCTGGTGTCTCCAGTATAATTTATTGGGTAACCAAAACGTTCCCAAACTAAAGGTTTAAGTGATGTGGGAGGGTCTTTGACATCCCCAGCACTAGCCATAACCAACTCACAGCCAGAATTAGCATGTTTTCCGTGTTGATCATCTAGTTGTGAATTTAGATTCCGTCCATGTCAAAAAAATGTATTTATTCATTTCACTGTGCATTCCAAACAGAAAATGTCACTGAACATGGGTTGCAACAAATAATCGATAACATTGATAAACTTTTATGAACAGATTTAAAGTTGTTACTAGGCAGAATTAAAGCAACATGGTATACTGTGGAATTTTGATATTTTGGGAACAAAATTACCCCACCACCTACCCATCCAGCTCCTGGAATGTATTGCTTTATCAAGATTTCAAAATACCAGAATAGTGTTGCTTTTGAAAATACCATCGAAATACCACATACTGTGATATAACGTACAATCATTAGCAAGCTAAATATGGCTGAAAAAGTGGAGCTTTGTTTCTATGCAACTTTGTCATTTTAAATTGAGATCCTCTACACTGCATAAAGACTTTATTACAACTGTGACATAAAAATACTTCTTGATATCTTATTAAAGCATTCTCACTTTTCGCATATTTGATTTTGATGAAATTTGGCGTATAAATGATCTAGCCCTGAAATGTGGTTTTTTCCCATATGTGGTGGTGATGTGACCATGAGTCTCACCTAATGGAACGGAAACTTTGGGTTTGGATCTCTCCTTCTCTTTTCCAGTAGACAATGAATGGGTGTGATGTGGCCCGCAAACTTTACCAGTGACATGCCTGGACTTCATCTTGTGAGACAAAGGAGTAAATTCTCTGGAAAGTCCTTCAAAACAATTTACACCCTTTTAGCTACACTTCGGGCCATTTTTATGAAATATGTGGATTAAAAGAGAGTGAGGAATTTTAGTGAGTTTTTTTTTTAACTACCTCTTTTTTTTGTACTACCTCTTTATCAGGCTGAGGTCTGCTAAGCACTTTCTACTCTCAAGCCATCAGGGCAATAAGTGTGTCATAAATGGTTATAATTTAACGTTAACTGCTTATTTATACATCGTACACTTTATTTGAACCGAGTTGCACATCTCATTTTGAGCCCCCAGTGTAATATAGTCCATTATTTATTACATTTATTATGCTGATATCTTTTTGTCTATTTTCAGTCAAGTATTTTTATGATGGTTAGTTGCCCACCTTGCGTTTCACTACAGGTTACAGCCTGACTGTATACCTTGCACGTGACAAATAAAACCCTTGAAACCTTTTAAATGCTGGCCTCCCTGAATCTGCCTAGGTATCCATGGCCCAGCATACGTATTTCATTATAAAAGTCAACTTCATATTCCAAGTCCATCATTGGGTGTTTCTCAATATGAGTACTTGACCATACTTGTGTTCTCGTGTACCTATTATACATCATCTACCATTGCCGAAGACCTGTTCCAATATTCAAGAACAGAAGTACAGAGAACGGTAAAAGTCCCCGGATGACGTTCTTGTCCCGCCCCAAATATCAAGGACGCATTGGTTGCATCCTTGACAAATGAGACCAATCACAGGATTCACTGCGCTCCAAGTTCATTCTTAGGTGCCAAGTTAGCAAGACCGGTTTTGCCAAATATGGTCCTTGCATTTTTCATATCGAGAAACACCTTTTTTTTTTTTTTAAACTGAAAGTAGTGGAAAATGCGGTTTGAGAGATGAACACTGAACTTCAAAAAGGAAACTTAGACTTACCCATAAGTTAAAATCTGACAATACCATGAAAAAGTCCTCTGGGCTTTCCAACTAGCTATAGATGATTTATGCAGCTATAATAGTTTAAAAAAAAAAAAAACCCACACTGAATTATTTTTTTATTACCTGCAGTGCTATATCGCAAAGGGAAATTAAAAAAAAATCTGATCTCTGGAAAGCATGCGTAATTCACATGCCAGATTTTATCAAAATAAAAATGGTGACGCAGAGACCATTTGTGGTGGTGGCCTAATGGTTAGGGAAGCATGCCTATGATCGAAAGGTTACTGCTTCGAATCCCCGATGAGCAAGGTACCGCCCCCAAGCACTGCTCCCTGGGCGCTGAATTAGCTGCCCCCTGCTATGTCACAATGTCACATATGGGTTAAATGCAGAGAACACATTTTGTTGTTGTGCACTGGGTACTGTGGTGCGTCAATGACGACACTCACTTTCTCTCATCTCTTTCTGAATTAAAATGGAATGACTCATTATGCAACATTACGTCCCAAATCTAAACAACTATTCATAAATACTAGACTTGATATTACAGTTGCCCATATTTCAATTCACTTGAATAATAAAGTTAAATGGCCATGGTAGTGTCTAGCAAAAAAGTGTTAACCAGGCCACATTCCACTGGCCAGATTGTGCCAATAAACCAACTAAATGTTAATACACACTAGTGGCCAAAATTGTGGAAACACTTTAGCGATTGCAGAACTTTATTCCAGTAACTCCAGTTACTTCTTTAATCGTCCAGTGTATGAATAAATCTGTCTCATCACAATTTGAATGTTATATGCCACTGAAATTCTAACACTGAATATTTATACATTGGAAATATGCATCAGATTTGTTTGCCTCTGAATTACAGTCTTCTAATTTTCTATAATGCAGTTTCACTGCTATTTTTCCATGTTCACAAATTCACGATAAAACAAATTCAGAGGCTGATATTTGTAATCACATCAGTCTATCAATGGGGAGATTTTGCCTATCAGCCTAGTGTACGTAATCTCAGAGTGGTCTTAGATCAGTCCTTATGTTTTGATGCTCATATTAAATCACTTACGCTACCTTGTTTTTTTATTTAAGACAAATCTCCAAGCTCTGAACGGCAGTATCTAGAGCTGAGCATGACATTTTTATTCATGCTTTCATCTAGTCTTGTTTGGGCTACTGTAATGCTCCGTTTCTGTGACTAAACAAAACTTCTGTCTCCAGTCTCCAAGCTGTTCAAAATGCAGCAGTTAGGCTTTTAACCCGTCCTAGCAGAAGGGTGTACATAGTACCTGCACTGTCATATCTGCAATGGCTTCCCGTCGATTTCAGGATAAGGTTTAAGATCCTAATTATTACCTATATGGCTCTGAATAGTCAAGCCCAGACGTATCTTACAGATCACCTTGAAAATTATAAAACCACTCAAGTGCTCAGACCTCAGGAGAAAGGGCTGTTAGTTGTTCCAGTCTGTTGACACGAGGTTATTGCATAATCTTCATAGGTGCAGCTGATCAAGCAGAGTCTTTTACACGTAATCTTAAAACTTTTTCATTTAAACAAGCTTTTGATTAGTGTTTTCACCCCATATTATATATTTTATTGGACGTGTACTGTAAGTTGGTTTTTTATTTTACTTTTTGAGTTTCGCCTTTGGAAAAGCGCTTTATAAACTTACTTGCTTACATTCTTTGGTTGTTTAAAAACATTATCGTCAATATTCGTGTAGTAATTTTGAAAGCATAATGGCAAAAATGCTACGTCTTTCCAAGATTTTGGCCACTCGAGTATAAGAAAACAACGAGGAAGGCGCAGTCAGCGAACGGGACGGGCGGCTTACCGGGTAGGTGACTTACACCTGACAGCGGCCTAACAGTGCAGTCGGCGGCACCTGGGCGTTTGCTCTCGGCCTGCACTCAGACACGGTCATTCCTGAGCCGCTATGGATCGGCCGCCATCACCATCCTCAAATGCTAATGTTTCATTTCTTAAGCTGCTCACCAGCCATCGTCTAACTTCATCTCGCCCACGACAATAACTGCTGATTAACTTACCAAGAGCCCCCGCCAGAAGTCTGATAATAGTTTATACGTCGGTTGGCATTACGGGATTCAGCGACACGTACTACTTCAGTTTTTAGCTATACGATGTAAATTTAATCCACAGAAGAATGTCAATGCATATCGATATTTTTGAGCGACATCGATACTCCACTGTAGGCGCCGGCTGAGGTACCGGAAACTGGCGTTTAAAAGACCGGATGTTCAGGCGTAATTCTGCTTACATTCTACATCGAAAAACTACAATTCCCAGTTGCCTTCGGTTCGTACACATATAGCCTCCCTAGTATAACAAAAGTACTGTCATATATTGTTCCTAAATAAAGAAGGTACCGTACAATTTTAAAGGAATGTTTTTTCGCACTCTTTTGTAAACGCCTTTTGGTAATACTCTCCTTAAAAATACCATAAGGATACTGCCCAGGTGGCAAATAAGCAAATTTCAAAGAAAAGCATAATTGTATTATTAACACAATTCATGATAGTATAATATGGCCCTGCAAAAGCACAACACAGTAACTGCGCTGATAATGAAACAGAAAAGGGGTGTTTGCCTTGATTTTAGTGTGGACTTTGCAGTTATACCCTGGTTTCTACAAAACTAAGCATAGCTGAACTAAAACATTTTGTCACAAGATGAAACAGCTATAGAGACCAGATTTCAGTGATAACTGAATTTTGATAAAGTATGCAGTTACTGTGACGTGCCACCACCTGCCTGCCCCCTGCATATATACTCAAATCTTAAAATTTGGATTGTGTAAATAAGGATATTGCCATGTTGTTCATTTGATTTCCTCTGCTGGCCCCTGCAGGATGGGCTCCCCTTTTTCAGGTCTGGTTCCTCCCAAGGTTTCTTCCTTCTAGGGAGTTTTTCCTTGTCACTGTCAATTCTGGCTTACTCACTGGGGCCTTTGGGCAGGGATACAGTAAAGCACTATGAGACAATGTAAATGTTGTGAAAATGCGCTATAGAAATTAAAGTGACTTGAATTAGTTAAAGTTAAGTTGAAGCTGAAGTTAAACTGATCTGAAAACTGTGTTTTGCCTTTGCAGGGCAGAACAGATAAATAACAAATGTTCTTTTTGCAATGCATTCAAATCAAGCTAGCAAGTAGCTCTACATGTTTTGCTTTACTTTGTGCATTCTCAGCCTCACTTGGCATTCCTCTTCATGTGTTAAAAAGAAATAATAAATGTTTTAGGAATTTTTTTTATTTATTAAATATTATTTCTTTTTTATTTATTTTATTATCAGAGTGTGAGCTGCAGTCGGCCTTTTATTTTCTTCCCCGATTTATTATTATTTTTTTATTATTGTTGTTGTCGTTGTTATACATAAGTAATACTTTCATTCACTGGGGTGGTGTGCAGTAGCAGTGGAGGCAGGGGAGTAGGGGAGTAGGGGGGCATGCACCCCCTAGGCCCATCACGGCAGAGGGCCAACAGCAAATGTTACTGAATGCCCCTGTTGATAACAGGCAGCCACACAAAATTCACAAAAATTTACAGAGACCCCCCCAGGCCGGCAAATTTTACCGAGGATGTGTTCCGGGGCACATTGGGTTAAGTTGCTTGCCCAGTGGTGGTGCCGAAGGACCTCACTGTACTGGTTCACCCTGTCCCTAACCAGCACACTTCCAGGCAGAAGGAGGAAGTGGTTACCATTTCTCCGGAGCACCGGATTCTTCCTGCTGCTTCTCCACGTCACCCTGCCCCTTCCTCTCTTCTGCAGTGGTGGAGGTTTTCGTATCGTCCGCACTGTCCAACCTGTTCGTCGAGAAGCAGCTGCCCATGTTGAATGCTGTGGTTCCTCTCCGCCTTCGGTGGGCGAGCATTAAGGCCCAGCGTTAAGTCGCACACGTTGGAACCAGCATGCTCAGAACCCGTCCCTGTGAAACTGAGAAAACGGGAACCATTATGAACAAAAGCCCGGCTGTTCTGAGACAGCATAATGTGCGAAGCTTTCAGCAGCCATGAGTGACTACTGGGACACCAGTTACTGATGAATGTCACCTGCTGCCTGTCAATCTTCACATTAACCCTGTCAGACAGTCATTCTTATACAATGCAGAGTCACAAAACTAATAAAGTATGTCCTATGTACTATAATTGTTATTTCAAATAGTTTTACCAAGTAAGCGTTTTAAACTAGTTACTTCACAATTTTGGGACCGATTGCTGGGAATCTCCTGTAAGTGGTGTTAAATCCATAAGTTAAATCCACAAGCTCGCCACAACATGACGGGCCGGCTGCCTTTACCCTTACTTAAAGTTAAAATACTATAATGAACCAATATTAATTCCAAAGAAAAAACAATGATCCTGATGCTAAATAAGGTACAAGTGGACATACTATACCCCTCCCCCGTTACAGATTTATAGTTCACAGTAGGCTACTTCGCGTTGTTACCCATTTTACGATTAATCATCATATAGCACTGGGGATTTTGTGAATTTATCACATTTATCATTGTGAAATATCACACTAAGTATTCCTTTAGGTTAAGACCGTTAAGTAGCCTACTATGGTTTACCGTAACTACATCAAGCTGTCCGCCAAGTACAGTTTAATATGACGTATACATGGGTCTACAATTTCAATGCAAAGCAAATAAATAAACTCAATAAAGTAAAACTTAAAAAAAAAAAAAAAAAAAAGATTAACGAACAAAACATTCCTTACGCGATTTGTCCGCTTTGATCGATACTAATAGATACTTAAACGGGTCTTGAACGAACGGCACCATGCAATGGTTTAAAATCGCGAGTTTACCTTGTACGCCCTTTAGTGCTTTATGGTGAATTTCGCTAACATGGGAGTATTCACTTTCCGCTATCAGACGTAGTGAAACCATCAAGCGCAGCTCTGCCGCTTCGGCGTCCATGGAGCAGACACCCGTCAAAACCGCAAAGTTCAAGCCGACGCAGTTCTAAGCTTCACGCAACGGAGTTTCCATCATTAACACGGAACAAGCATGGCATTGTAATACCTGCCTATGGGTTTTATACTTGTACGAACAAAATTTAAGCAAGGAGGTACTCAAGACACACCATTACCCACAATGAACGAAACAGGAAATGTCCTTATGATACTTGATCTCATGTGGTGTATATCTGCTCTAACCTTCCAGAGAGAGCCACTTGGAAATGTGCAGCACTGTATGGGCAGACCAATACAGACTTTACTAAAAACGGACTATTTTGCACATTTTTAATCGCATAAAACCAAAATTGAAGTGTTAAGAAAGGTATGAAATTTATTAAATAATACATTATTGTTATTATTATTATTATTACTACTACTACCAATTTATTCTTTTATATTATTCAGTTTAATGTTCGGTTAAAATAAGTGTTTCCAGCAAGTACAAAATACCCGCCAGGCAAAAACGGCGCTGGAAAGTCCAGCCCGTGTCTTTCATTATGACTTTGCAGTACAATAAACCATATAATAAATCCTCCACATACGCAGTCCATGTCATTGTAGATTAAATACAAGTAACGCCAACTACTACGAGGGACCCAGTTGCGTCAGACACCTCATACCTTCGCCGCTGCTTTTACTGCTGAAGACAATTAATGTATCGGTTACTGAAATCGGGTATTTAAATAGGCCCCTGCCTATTTAGGAGAAAAGCGCATGAAAAGATATTGGAAAATGGGTGAAACAATTATTATTATTATTATTATTATATACTGGTTCACTGTGGGCAGGATGCCAGGCCACCGCAGCGACACACAAACACACCTGGGGGGTATTCACACAAAGCAGGATTTCTTCATTCGCCAGATAACTTCCGCTAAATGTGAAGATTGTCCAATAGGAATGTCACTTACCTGTCTCCCTGTTGGCCAGTTTTCACGTTTCAGGTCAGGTCAGGTTGGGGAGCATGCACTGATGCAGGGCGTTGCCACACCCACCACACAGTGAAACTCCTCGGGATCCTGGCTGGTGACCCCGCAGGCAGAAACATGGTCTATTCCCACCCTCCAGTGGTGGCCATCCATCCGCCTTACCCTGCACTGAGAGCAGGGTTATCCCACTGTAGTTGCTGCAATCCAGGCGATCCCCCTTCCCTTTCCAAATAGGGACTACAAGTCCCGTTTTCCAGTCAGTTGAGATGATGCCTGACTCCCAAATGGAAGCAAAGATTGTCTGCAATGCCATGAGGGCAGCCTTACCACCAGCCTGGAGAAGTTCACCCCGGATACCAGAGATTCCTGCGGCCTTCCCTACCCTCAGATGATTCACTACCCATGTATTCTCAGTGAGACTGGGTGGTTCACAGCTGATTGGAGGGTCAGCTTCGAGAACCGTGGACCCAGAGATGTCCAACATCCTAGCTGGAGGGTCAGATTTAAAGAACTGCTGAAAGTAGCCGGCCCAGCGGGTCACAACTGCAGTGTCATCCGTAAGGACCGTTCCGTCACCCGCCCGGACTGCAAGTCTCCGAGGAACAGATTCAGATGTGCGTAATGCTTGTCACCAGATGTGCATAATGGAGTGTCACCTCGTGGGCACCCTTCAACCGCTGAGCGAAGTTGCTAGTAAAATGCGTCCCTCAACGAGAGATCACTCACCACGGTCGAAGCACACACTGAGACAACAGGCAAGACACCCAAGGAGTGCCTTAGCCTGAGTCTCATGATACGCTCGTTGAAAGGAGAGACATCAGACCCCATCGGAAGAAGCAGATCCGCTACAGCAACAGCTACTCCCTGAGTATGGCAGCCATCAGACCGACCAGACCAAAAGTAGCTATACCCACCTACAGAGATCTGACCACTCCCCGGTCTGCGTACCTCAGAGTGCTGCCGTAGGCCTAATTCATGATAAAAAATAAAATGCTCTGTGAACTAATTATATACACATTATTTTAAAAAGTAACTATGCAGTAAACAGAACAACTGATTGTTTTTGATGGGAACCATCAAAAGAGGCCTTTACTCTTTCCATTGTTAAGGTGTTGTTAAGTAAAGGGAGAAAAGTCCTCTAGAGGGCACCGTTGTACTGTTTCAGTGATTGTTAACTGCAGGCTAATGTTTTTAGATTCACATTAGATTAGACTCAATTTTATTGTCAGGCCCATAAAATGCAGCTTGCATCTGAACAGGAACAAATAAAATATATGCAAATACAATGAATTATACAAGATGCTACGATCAGAGGTGGCAATTTCAGATCCAGAAAGTAAAAATCCAGACGAGGATTTTATTTCAACCCACCACTGTGGCTGTGACTCTTTAGGCTCAACTGGTTGGTTGAAACAAAATCTAGGTCTGGATTTTTACTTTCTGGACCTGAAATTGCCACCTCTGGCTACGATATAAGTGCAAACTGGAGATATACATTGTGCAAATTGAGCAATTAGTGCAAACAGAAACAGCACTCTGTCAAGGTAGCAACCAGAGTGCAGAGGGGGGCGGGGTGCAGAATCGACGCTTTAAGGTCCTCCTGTGTACATTACGAAGCTGTTTCTCAGCCTGCAGGTGCAGCAGCAGAGCAGGAGCGGAGCCGGAGAGTTTCTTTTGCTGGTGATGTGAGAGGCATGAGTGGGAGGGGCAATGTCGAGTGGGAGGGGCGATGCCCAGTGGGAGGGGCAACATTGAGTGGGAGGGGCAACGTCGAGTGGGAGGGGCAATGTTGAGTGGGAGGAGCAATGTCGAGTGGGAGGGGCACCATCGAGTGGGAGGGGCAATGTTGAGTGGGGGGCAATGTCGAGTGGGCGGGGCAATGTCCAGTGGGAGAGGCAAAGTTGAGTGGGAGGGGCAATGTTGAGTGGGAGGTTAAACACAAGGCGAGATACTAAGTCATTTATTCATATAGCATATGCAAAAATAAAAGGAGTCGACCCAACGTGCTTTCCAGTCTAGAAAGAATTGATTAACAAATACTACATACATGTTAAATTATACTGTTCACACATTAAAAATAAAATATTCTAAATAGACTGCAGAAATTTCTTGGGGGTGCTATGGCTATCATAGGGGTGGCTACAGCACCCACCAGCCTGCCCCGTGACCCCGCCCCTGCTGTGGAGACTTCCTCAGACGCCCGTCCTCATGTGATCACACATTAGTGGTAAGGGATCCCTTACTGCGAAAGGTTTAATGTCCCTGTTCTAAACTACTCAACAATTCCAGTGATAAAAAAATCAATCAGTAAAGATTGCCGGCCACTTACACAGCCTACCTGACCTCGCACCCACAATCCACACCTGGCCATTTCATTTCCACAGAGAGTAACTAGATTGTAATTAGGTGGTAACTTCTTGCTGTGAAACACATCAATGAATATACGATGGCATACATATAGATTAAACTTATGAAATCGAAACAGTGAATGGCGGCCAAGACAAGCTGTTTCTCAGCAACATGCACAGGTACCTCGGGGGCGGCGTGTAGCTCAGCAGGCTAAGCCTCTGTGCCTGTGATCAGAAAGTCGAGCCCAGCCTTGGTAGAATAGCCACATGTCCAGGGGGCCTTTATCAAGGCCCTTACCCACCAGCTCATTGCGTACCACAGGTGGCTACCCTTCACTGTGATACTCAAGCTTGCGCTCATCTGTGTGTGTCTCATGCAGACAGAGGCACCGCGACAGTACAGACAAGGCAGGCAATGGCCTGGGGCCCTAAGCTGAGAGGGGGCCCCCGAGGACCGACCATTACATAATACATTGCAACGACAAATCTTTTTTATATGTGCAATTTGTTTTTCACAAAACTGAAAATAAAGGTCTTGTGTTTATTAAATTGTCTTCGTTGATATTATTAATTTACAGTAAAAATATATTTTACCATGCCAGGGGAGGGGCAGTTGGACGGCCCCATGGGTTTTTTTTTACCTAGGGCCCCCAAAGACCCTAGAATCGCCTCTGCCTGGAGGGCAGGATGGGGTAGGCGGAAAGAGGATTTCCCCACAGGGAGCAATAAAGTATCGTTCTAATTCTAGAAGCTCCTCCTGTCGGATTCAGTTCTCCCAGCATTGCTTCTGTAGCTGGGAGCCTTGGAATATTTCAGCGTAAAATGCGACCAATGATTAACAGGAGCAGAGGTCCGTCCCTGGGCCATGCAAATACTGCTTGGCGTGTGAGCTCCGAGGTACAAAAGGAAGCACATTTCTTATGCGGTTAAACTGATTTAAATCTTTTTAAAAATTCTGAAAGAAATCTGAGGAAAAGTTCACCCAATTGAAGGAGGCGGGGTCGTAGTTCAGCAAAACACATCTGTACCACCGACTACGGCAATTTACCGATTATTCCACAAGTGGTGGCTTATATTTAAAAAAGAATTTTAATATATGGATAAAAGACGGGGTGACCAAATGTCCCCATTTACTCAGGACTGTCCCGCATATTCGCAAAATACACCCTTGTGCAAATTAATTGAAACAATTTGGGATCTATATGCAGACAGACTGACTGCAGTTAAGACAGACATCACAGTCACATTAATTCATACTTATCGCCTTGGGTCCGGATTTAGGACCTGGTGGATTGATACAAATTGCTGGGGAATAGTCCAGGATGGGGCACCATTCATGCCTATGGGGAATTTGGCAACTCCAATTAACTTTATCATGTTTTTGGACTGTGGGTGGAAACCAGAGAACCCGGAGGAAACCTCACAACAATCCGGGGATGTGCCTGAACACCAGAGCATTCACTTGAAACATACATGGATGGCTGAAGCACAGTCACACCACCCAGCTCTAACCCCACCCGAGCAGGCCTGCCAGTCTGTGGGCACGGTGCCTCCCCTGTCCATCCACTCAGCGTACTCCCTGCCCTGTTGGCTGTGCAAACCAGCAGGTCCCAGGCCACTGCATGCAAGTCTGTGTGACAAATTGTTTCAATTAATTTGCACAAAGGTGTATGTTAATTTGTCGCAGTGTTAAACCTCCGACGCCTGCGTGTGTCAGATAATTCACCCGCACAGTCATTGGTTGTCAGTTGTGCCCTGTGGTGGTCAGCTTCGCTAGTTAGCAGGAATGAAATAATGGTGCAAAGACAGTATGTCTTAAATGAACTTGACTACTGTGTTTGTCACGCTCGGTGCGTGCGGGCGAGCGAGCAAGGACGAAATCCAGCCTGGTATAGGGGAAACCAGGGATTTATTCCGTGGACAGACAGCAAACAGGGAAGCACACCGGACAAACGTCACAGCGGTAACACTACAATGACAGATCTGGGGAAGACTGACTAGAACGCGGACTAAATACACAGGGTAACGAGCAGAAAACTGATAACAGCAGGTAAACGGGAGGATTCCACACGGGGTTAAGGAGGAGGTGTGGTCCACAGGAGGGCGATCAGGGCTGGGCGTGACAGTGTTCTCTTGACTACTGTGTCTACTGACACTATGTGTAAAATTTAATTACTGTATATGTATATTCTGTGGATTCTGAGCTTCACCATCTCGTTTTTTCCTATACTTGTATATAATAAAGTTCACTTTGACTTTGAACAGCAAAGGCTGCACGCCAAAATCAAAGTCACGTGTTTTGTGACCGTTGTAAATCTACATTATCTTTAATCAACCCAGGACAGTCGAGGCACGCTTTTACAGAGGCAGGGCAATGTCGCAGGGATCAGCACAGCTCCGGACACCAAGTGCTCCTGGCGATCACGCCATCAACTCCATCTCGGGGACACAGAGGACCCCGCAGACATTTGGCACATTACCATGGCACTCTGCAGGTACCGCTGGAGTTAACAGAGGAATCAAAGCGAATTTGCCTGCATCCTGCATTGATACCTCGCACCCAGGCAGGCTAGCCTAACCTGACCTAGGTGCACAGCGCCGGCCAGTCGCCATGGAAACAGACGCCGGCAACTTCACTACTTTTGGGCTATTTCTTTCTGAGAATGACAAACACACCGACACACACAAACACTAACATGCTCACACACACATATGCTCATACACACACCCCAGCACACACAGGCCCAGTGGCAGGGGTGTGCACCCCCCCAAGACACTTCTGATGCGAAAAAACAAAACTTTGATAAATAGTGTTGTACATCTAAGTATTTAAACTCATCGAACTGTCGACCATCACAAACCACTCACGGCATGTGATTGCTGCAGGTAGAAGTCCACTCACGTACGTCACGCGCACCCTCGTGCTGCACACACACATTACCACGGTCTCCCTCCCCCTCCGTTTTGTAGGTGGGCACAGTAAAGTGCACACATTCCTAACAGCATGCATATGGCTTCAAAATTTTCCACTCCCACGGCGCCCAACCGATTTCACAGAAGATGAATAACTCAAACACTGATGTCACTTTTATCCAAAACATCTATACTCGCTGCTTTTGTGCCGATTTCGTTCAATCTCTTGTGTTCCGCTGTTGCAGGTTTTGGGTTCTGAACAAGTTGAGAAATGAGCTGCCTTAAATTGTGCCGGATGCCGTTTTGGTTCGGTACGCAATGTAGGAAAATGCAAAGACCTGTCACAATGTTCTTTCAAACAGCAGGCGTTGTAAGTAGGCAGTATGTAGACATTCTATATAACCTACAGCATGTCGAATGCAACTGTCAGCGTCATCTTCATCAAGTTTGACCTACAGTAACATGAAATTATGTCTGTTAGAATAAAACAATAAATCTATGGATGTTTCAGTGGTGCTCTGGCGCTTGTGCACTTACATAATTCTAACACTAGTTATGTTTTTAAGCTGGAGCAGTGAGCACATGAGCACTAAGAGGGTCCTTATAGGGCAGCCTCCAGGTCCCCATATCTCTGATTTGCGCTCCTCGAGGAGTGTGAAGGGGCTGTGTAACGGCGGTGGTAGAGAGGCCGACGCAGGCTCTGAAGGTTTGAAAACGCACCCTGCTCTGCAATCTCTCACTGAGTCATTCTCTCTTCTATTCCTTTTTCAGCTACACTTAATGCTTCCTAAGGCTAAAATTACAGCCTTTCTCTTATAACTGGGTGGAAGAGATGAATGGCATTGAGCCCAGCTCGACCGAAATGAACCACACTCAGAGCCATCTCTAAATCCACTAACACAAACACCGTCGTTCAAAACACAACAAGCTTGCCCTGTGATGTCACGGCGCCGAGTGGCCGAGGTGTAATCCACAAGAGGAGTCAGTGTTAATAAACTTAAATAATCAGCTTTAATTAAAATAATCAATTAAGGATTACCAGGTGTACAGTGTGCCCTCAAGCTCCTTACATCCCAAACCGGGGTAAAGTTACTATGAGTGCAGTCATCCATCCTGTCCTGCTAGATATCAAAGAATCCCCAGATCTATGCAGAAACAGGCATTTCTCCGGAGACTCGACCTTGAAGGCTGCCAGGACAGCAAGGGTTCAGGGTGGGTGATGCTGACAGTTCATTTACCAAGAACCCGGGCCGTCCGGGTGCCACTCCAGAGATAAGCTAAATAAACAGTTGAGCCGCTGCTGGCAGACAAAGCAGCAATTTCAAACCCATCTACATGCCACTTTGTTTTGTGTTCTGGGCTGATATGTAGGTTGCAATCCTTTCAGATTGCAGACATGTCATAATATTTCTTACCCCCTTCCTCCCCCAGTTCTGAAAGTCGTTTCAGTCTGTCACATGCTTCAGTAGACTTTCAGAGCAGGCGATTGGCCACTAAGCCAGGCTGGAGTCTTCGAAGAAGATGAGCAAGCAATAAATGAGGAAATCTAATGGAAGTTTGGGAGAGACACTGACTCATAACATCTCCATTTTGTTGAGGTTGACCTTGACTTTCTTCCTCTTCCTTTCTTCCTTCCATCTATCTATATCTATACTAATCATCTGATATGGTATCCCACAAACCACCACACCAACCGCAGACTTCTCCTGTTCTTCATTCACTCATCCACACCTGAGAAGAATCTGACTGCCTCATGACCTTCCAGTTATCAGACCTGCCCTCCAAAGAGTTCCTCATCGATAGACTATGTCTTGCTGTCATCTAAGATCTTCCACCTATATAAATGTAAATGGTACTGGAGTGATGGTAGACCAATGGTAAGATGTAACCCTCCTTGACATGGTGTCTCATGCATGTTATACGATGTGATTGCAAGATTATTAATCTGACTCTGCAGACAAAAAAGAAGACAGCAGGGGGCGCTGGTGTTACCCTCATGTTTACAGAACAAAGAAAGCCCAAAAGTGGAGTCATATAGCAACACTGACTTTATTAACCATACAGATATTGCTCCAGAGATCAGGTACAGATTTAATCTAAAAAAATTAAAGCAAAGTGAAAGTTAATTAATTTTAGCTGCTTAATTACACTTCCCTATGTGGCTTTTTAGGTATGAAAATATCAGAGGTGGAGAGCTCAGGTCCAGAAAGTACAAATCCAGACCAAGATTTTGTTTCAACCACCCAATAGAGCATAAAGAGTCACATTCACAGAGTACTCAACTGGCTGCTTGAAATGAAATCTTGCTATGGGTCTGTACTTTCTGAACCTGAACTTTCCACCTCTGGCAAATATACTTTTAAACAAACCTGTGTTGAGTCTTTGTCATTTAGATCACAAAGGTGTTGTCTGCTGACTGAACGTTAAGCAGCGTAGACTTCAGAATGGAGAGAAATCAAGCAAAGAAATACGACAGCAAATACTTCAACAGCACTGTACAGATCTGGGAAACAATTTCACAGAAGAAAACAATGCAGACGACCACGTCTTTTGGGTGTGATTGAACACACCCCTCACACTGACAATACTGCTTACCAAAACGTACCGATAAAATGTCCATTTACCTCCGTTTTGAATGTCTACATCACGTGTCATGCGTCATTGCCTACTGGGTACTGAGGTAAAAGAGTATTTTTCTATTTGTCCATTGATACATCTTAAACTTTTAAACAGCAGTTCATATTGCAGGATTGTCACGTTTAGCCATATCTGTACAGTGTGCATATACTGTGACTACAGTAGATCAAGCTTTGGTCCAGCTAGAGAAAAGATGGCGCACTTGCTCTCTGTTTTGGTTTCGGTATTGCCATGGAGTCTTTCATATCCGAACATAAATGGGCGATCAGAGAGAGACACACACGGGACGGGAAGGCAGGGGAGACGGGAAGATTCGTTGTTCTAACATGGTTAAAACTTTGTCAGATTTCTAAGTAATAAAATGACCACTGTCGGTTCTCTCTTTTAATAGACCACCCCCTTGGTAAAATTTCGCTATTTCATGTTTCCATCACTCAGAAGTACAAACGATTGTTTTTGGCAGTAACCTGGTTAGAATTCTGTTGAGTAAAACAGGTTAGGTGTGTAAACACTTAGCTTCCCATCTGTTGAGATTAATGAGTTTAACATTTTGTTACTCTCAGTACAAATTCTGCCAGGAGACATGTGCGGATTAATTATGTAAGCTGACAGCTACGCACAAGGACCCGAACAGTGCTTACCACACCTCTTCTAAAGTCCTCAACAAGGAAAACATAAAACAAATTAAACCTTTCAATAAACGAAAGAGGGTGCTGCAATGACGCCATAGTTACTCAGTGTTATAAAATTCAGTTTGGACCTTTCGGGCCTCTTGCAACCAGTTTTTAAATACTTCTATATTTCAGTTCTTTCAGCTGCTTATGAAATGTGCAGTTATGTGTAAATCATCTTAACTTTCTCAAAAATGTGCATTAAACTATAATAATTACTTTCACTGATAATACGCGTAAAATAACACTGAACAGAATCGGTCTGATGTTTGACAGGGTATTCGTCCATGATACTCGTTGTGTACATTTACATTTAGTGGACGCTCTTATCCAAAGCAACTTACATTTTTCTGAATTCAGAGACAATCCCCCTGGACCAAGTAGGAGTTAAAGGTCTTGCTCAGGGACCAAGTGACAGTAACGGCAGAGGTGGGACTCAAACCCGCGATCTCTTAGTCCAGAGGCAAGCATCCTAACCACTAGACAACCACATGACATGACATGCTCTATGGACAAAGGTATTGGGACACAACCTCGTAATCACTGAATTCAGGTGTTTCATTCAGACCCTTTGCCACAGGTGTATAAAATCAAACACATGCAAACTGGTTTACAAACAGTGGTAAAAAATGAGAATTTAAGTGTGGTAGTCTCATAGGATGTTCTCTGCAAAAGTCTGTGAAATTTCTTCCCTGCTGGCTATTCCATGGTCAACTGTAAGTGGTATTATTGCAAAGTGGAAGCGTTTGGGAACAATAGAAACTCGGCCACAAAGTGACAGACCACGTAAAGTAACAGAGCGAGGTCGCCAAGTGCTGAGGCGCATAGTTTGTAAAGTTGCCAAAGCTCTGTTGACTCAATAAATGCAGAGTTCCAAGCTTCCTCTGGCATTAACCTCAGCACAAAAACTGTGCACTGGGAGATTTGTTGAATGGGCTTCCATGGCTGAGCAGCTGCATGCAAGCTTCACAGCACCAACTGCAATGCCAAGTGTCGGATGGAGTGGTGTAAAGCACGCCGATACTGGACTCTGTAGCAGTGGAAACGTGTTCTGTGGAGTAAGGAATCATCCTTCTCTGTCTGATGGACGAGTCTGGGTTTGGCAGATGCCAGGGGAACGTTACCTGGCTCACTGCATTGTGCCAACTGTAAAGTTTGTTGGAGGAGGGATAATGGTATGGGGATGTTTTTCAGGGGATGGGCTTGGTCCCTTAGGTCACGTGAAGGGAACTCTTAATGCCTCAGCATACCAAGACATTTTGGGCAATTCTATGCTTCTAACTTTGTGGGAACAGTTTGGGGAAGAGCCCAGCATGACTGTGCCCCAGTGCACAAAGCAAGCAACTCCATATTGATGACTATGGGTTTAGTAGAATGTGATGTCATAAAAGTTCCTGTAGGTGTAACAGGCAGGTGTCCCTATACTTTTGTCCATATTCTGTATTTGGGAAAAAGCCATGACATCAGAAAAGGCTGAAAATATCAGAACATATGAATGTTGATTAATAATTAAATTGACAGAAGACAACAAGGATACATGCATTTATATAACATTGCATAACATTCTATAAATATATAAAGAACTGACAATTTGTAGAGCACAAAAATTCTATCCACTGCAAACCTGTAGCAGACGAGCAGTAGCGTACTGTAAGCTGGACGGATAAATCCCACCGACCACAGATTTCCAGAAGAAATTTGAACAGAAACAGCATAAACAGTTATAATATCCTCAAAGACAGGGGGCAGGTCCAAAAAGCATAAAATATCACCATGAAAATCATCTCTTGAAGATCATTCATATTTTTGTTCCTAAAGATTCTGTTATGTATTTTTGTTTTGTGGATTTTGTCTGTTTACTATCACATTGTGTAAATATAAAACACCACAAATATAAAGTGACTGAAACAAGATAATTCAAAAAAACCACAGACACTGAAAGTAGGTTTCAGTAAGCAGGGGAGGTGAGAATCATTCTCTGTCAGACTTGGCAACTGGATGATAATAGTGTTCAAGCCTTTGGAAACTTTCAAACAAGTCATTTGTTCTGCATTAGCCGTGAAAATAACTTAAGTAAATTATTATTTTTAACGTGCAGCATTAGCAGCTGAACATCTGAAACTGGTCAGCTTGTTCACTGGATTATACATAAACTGAAAGTAGCACACACACTAGCAAGGAATCCCAGGTACTAATTTTCATTTTACAGGGATATTTGAAAAACTTATATATATTCATGAGAGGCGCTACCAGATAGGCCAGTGAATATTCTTAGACAGAGTTCACCAGCCAATCAAATAGCGTCTCTCATAAATATTAATGAGTCTTGCCAAACCACCCTGTAAAAAGAAAATTCTCGTCCCGGGCTGCCAGGAATACTGTTATTGCACCTCCGGCACCGACCGGAAGAAATGACTCAGTCAGAATGACTGTGCTGTGAAGTCAGGAAGGAGACTGAACCAAAACACGTCAGTCCTCCTGATTACTGCCGCCCTGCACATACAAGGATTACATACATTAATGCCAACAGATAAGAAACAGCCATTTATACATATACAAACAGCAAGTTCCTGCCTTGCAATGATAATATTAAAATATTCACTGGAACAAAAAACAAATCTTTATTTACATTTAAAATAAATACTTGTAAAACATAAAAAATTATATTCATACAAAATAACAACAAACAATGAATCATAATTTAACCGATGGATTTGCTTAAAGACTAACAGATGTGATTAAACGGGAGACATGGTCACGTTTTAAAGCGTTGTAAAACGCCGCTTTTCTTGCAGGGTCAAGCTAATAGAATCTGTTACATTTAATGACAATAAGTTCACATCAAATATAGGTCTATTTGTACGATGGTGCACTTTTAGGGGTATAAAGCATTCTCACGGAGGTCCTCGGGTCTGATGTGTTTTCGCACGACTACAGAAACACAGCATAGGGTTCCTGCGGCCAGACTGCCTTGCTCATTGTAAATAATTGATTATGTCTAAACGCATTTGTAAAATAATCATGCGAGCCCCGCTTCTCCGCTAACTGCACGCATGTAATTACTAAGCACCGGCCGGGCACATTCTGACCCCAGGCGAGCGTTTATAAACGGAGTGACATTATAAATGTTTTAAAGTGGAGGAGACTCACAGCCGCTATTGCGATTGTGTTCAAACGGGCACCAGCGGGATCCTTCTTCATTCCCGAATCCGTACATGTGGTTAGAGATACAGTGATTATAAGAAAGGTCGCAGGTGCTGCTTTCGTCTTGGGGTCTCTTCTTCGCGGGTCGGTAGAGTTATAGGTGTTTTTTGGTTGACCCATCTTCCCGCACATGCGATCATCTAAAACTGCAGCAAATCCACGCCCATTTCCCCGTAGAGTTTCATAAGCTAATCAATACCTTGTAGGAGATTATTCAACGAAAAAAAAACAAGATAGTAGAGGATCTGCGGCACAGGAGTAATTGTCACTCTGAAACTGCGTATTTGCCTCAGGTAATTAAACAGGAAGATGGGGGGGGGCACAATTATATAGATACAGGGCAGACTGCACGCGCTGCTGAATGGAATGATTGCTTACAGCAGCTGAAATCTTTGGGAGAAACCAATGAAAGCAAAAACATTTTAAAAAATCGCAAAAATAGTTGACGATGGCCGTTCAGTTAAGCTCACTGCATTTGTATAAAAATCAGTTTAAATAGCAAAGCAGCAGTGCAACGAAACGTTAAATAAATGTTTCAAGCGGTTTCGCCGCCCCCTAGATTAGTCATCGTTTGTTTTCCAGTATAAATGTAAAAATTTAGAAGACATTTACACATAAAAAGTAGGCGTGTAACTAACATCTGACTTATTAGCTAGACTTTGGTTTGCAGTTGGTTGGTTTTTAAACAAAATTTGATTATCAAACTAAACTCCTTATGCAAGTCTTCTACAAAGACTTCAGTTGTCGTCTTCCATACTCTTAAAACAGGTTATCAAAGTATTTTTGCATACTTAATATTAACAGAAGTAGTAGCTTTCTGAATTACATTTGCACGGATATATTTTAAACTTAAAAAGTACTTAATACGTTTTATTCGTTATCACCAAAAAGCTGTCCACTGTTAATTTTGACTTTCTACGAAAAAAGAGACGTTTCAATGCCAAGTTTATGGTTCCCATCCTGGCATGGCCCTGGAATAGCCCTGGAGCCTCTGTATTTTTTGGTCACTGTTTTATCCTGTGTTTAAGGAAGTTTCTCCGCTGTGTCCATGAGCGAGTCAGTGATGTGGTCCATGCTGAGGCCTGCCCCGATTTCTGGCTGTTTCAGCCGCTTGATTGTGTTTTTAAGCGCCTGTCTCTTGTTGCAGAACCAGACTCGCACCACCTCGCGGTCGTAGTTCAGCTTCTCTGCGATCTCCGTCATCTCCTGGCCAGAGGGGTGCGTGTTTTTCTCAAAATGCATATTCAAGATCTCCAGCGCCTGTGGCGTAAAGGAGGTTCTCCTCTTGCGTTTCTTGGACGGCTCGCTGCCAATAAACTCAGTCAGGTTCTGCATTCCCGAGTGTTGCCGGGCCTCAGCCTCGGCCATCCAGCGCTCCAAAACGGGCTTAATCTTCTGTGCGCTTTTTGGGGTGATATCCAGCTTCTCAAACCTGGCAGGATATAAAAGGCCGGGGTTCAGTTTGGCTCTCAGATTGCTAGCTATAGTGTTCTCCTGGGCTTCCTGCGGTAGGAAAAAGTGGCTTCTCAGGATGGTGTGTCTGGGGGGGGAAATTGAGAGAAGAACAGTCTTACTACGGTACCGCCACCAGGCCCGGGATACCCTGCCTGCTGTGGCTATCGGAAGAGGCCAATGGTGCAGCAGGAAGTCATCACGAGCCATGCGCACATCACTTTGTGTTCCCCAGAGCCCCAGAACTAAAACCTATGCTTACCTTCCCACCAGGCAACAGTAACCATAAACATCACAAGCTAATAAGGCATGATCTCACAGTCTCTATGTAAAGCATTTGGATTTAAAAAAGCATAAATAATAATTGATCGATTTGACTTCAGCATGTGAATATTTGGCCCATTATACCAAGGCATACACAGAGACAGGAACAACATGCATAAAAATATAATTCATATGTTATTATTAAAATACATTCATACGTTAACAGACTGTGTTTTATGACCAAATAAAATAATGTAGCAAATAATGTTGCTATTATATATGCTTTAATGAACATAAATAAAAACAAAGAAAAGTGATACATTTCCGAATTTTGATCGAGGAACCCAGACAAGCATGAACATGAAGGCATTTAAAATGATTTTTTACAAAACCAACTTCAATGATTCACTGAAATGAAACTTTTGATATGTTTTCAAAACTTTCCACGTTCCTGAATAACCAGACCGACATTAAATGTTTAATGTAAATACATTTCCCACCTGGAGTTGTCATGATATGAAGGTCTATTGCAGTATACTGGCATTTTAACATCTACTGCAATGTTTCCCAACCCATGTTTTTGCTCCCACCCAGCTCCCTGCCAGACAGTCCACATTTTTGCTCCCTCCCAGGTAGGGAGCTGGGAGGGAGCAAAAAGGAGGATCGGATTGGGAAACATTGATGTACTGTGTGGGTGTGCAGCTGCTGGCTCCTCATGGTCAGGACAGACCGAAGTGCTCAAGGTAAGGGCTCTGCACAGAAAGGAAGTCACCAGCTTCGAGTTTTCCCTAAGTGCTTAAAAACACTCAGATTCTCCACTGGAATTTCTGTTTCTTATTGAACGGCTGTTATTTTACCTGTAGCCTACAAAAAAAATAAAATAGTAAAAGGAATAATACTGTTTGTTTTAAGTGACTCATTTTTGAGACCTTAGCTGACATAAATATTTGAAAGTTGTGTGAGATATTGACATCCCTCACAATTTTAAGGTTCGAATTTCAGGCAGCTTCAGCCTGGTATCCACAAACGAAGATTTGATGAAACTTTCAAAAGCAATGCAGGCATTCAGTTGTGTAAACAGGGCAGCCATCTGCTGAACACACTCATTTTGAAAGCGCATTAAAATGAGCAAATAAATAGCAGGAAAGGTCATGTGACCTATGGGTGTTCAACCTCCCGAAGCCCCCTGGCATGTGCAATGTGATCATCTGGTATTTAGTGAAATACACACCAGGACTTTGCATGATACTTGCACATCTTAAAGTGTCATTTGGCACTGATTCCCCATTATTTTGTTACTCCTCTTTTATATTTTACCAAAATTAAGCTGAAATTGAGAAAGCAGACTAATGCAGAACATTAAATACATCAAAAATAAGGAATAACCACAGCGAATCCTTCAACCTTCTCAGTGCGATGGAGGTAGGATGCAGTTACACGATGTTACCTGCAGATGGCAGACTGGCTGTAGGCAGGCCCCTCGGCAGCGGACAGCGCCTGGCCCACTTGAGTTTGCGTCAGTCCCAGGGACAGGCGGCGGACCTTGAATGCTTTGGCGAACTCGCGGATCTCCTCCAAGCTGACGCCGTCTACCTCGCCCGTGGCGACCTGGGGGTCTAGAGAGGGGTGACCTCATGAACTCACGTAGCACCTCCACACGCCGACTCTCGAGTGAGGAAACACACCTCTTTTATCCATCTCGTTAGGGACAAAATATGCGGGACAAATGAACAGCTGTGTGAATCAGTGGTAAATAATTCATAGCGGTTCTTACAGTAAAGCTCACAGGCAGCTGTGTGGGACACACACATCCCGCCTGAGGACGGCCGTATGTATACACAGATCCTGCTTTCAGTCTATTGTCCTCTGTCTACAGATCCTGCAGTATGATTCTTTGAGCTATTTTTAAATATACCAAAGGAGTGTAGGGCCTGGGGGAGTGTTCCCCCCAATGTTTAATTTGGTTTCATTCATCCTCCTCAATAAAGAGACTTTTGTATTTAAATTATTAAGTTGTGTTCCCTCCAATATCAAACTCTCTCCTATGCCGTAGCACTAACAAATATATTCTCATTCTCAGAGAGCAGCAGATGTGGATGGAGAGTTTAAAATATCAGTTAGAAACTTTACGTACATAATGGAGATCAAAATGGAGATCATAATGGAGATCAAAATGGAGATCAAAACGGAGATCATAATGGAGATCAAAATGGAGATCATAATGGAGATCAAAATGGAGATCAAAATAAACTAATCAAAATGATTCTCTTTTATTAAATGAACAACAGCAGAAGAGTATTGCTTTTGGTTAAAATCCTCACACACTGTTTGACAACCTTAACTGAAGGGCCTTTCTGTTGACAAGCTTTGGCAATTTATGATGTGTTTGTAGCTCACAATCTCCATGTTAACCTTTTGTGGATAAGTGGCTATAGAAAACTGCAGTGGGATAGAACATTTTTCATAAGTTTGAGTGCCTCATAACCATAGCTATACAAAGACTTACTGACAGATAAGTGGTCAACGTTCAAATGCTATTGCTAATTTCCGTGAAATCAGTTTTATATAGTTACCCATCCATCCCCCCATCCATCAATATTTCAACCTATTAAGCTTGGTAGGGTCCCAGGGGGGCTGGGGGTGGGGGATTGTTGGAACACAGGTCAGGGCAACACCCTGGACAGAATGCCCATCCATCACAGCGCACAGGATTCAGCCCCCCAACTCTGGAGGTGTGGCCCACTGCATTGCCCTTAAATAGCTAAACTTAAATTTAATAATGTCTGTCTGAAATTCATTGAAAATAAAACCACTCTCCATGTGACCGAAAAACATCAAAGGCTAATATGTACAGAGAGCAGTTAGGCCTTAAAAAGCACCTCACTGGTGGAAGACAGGCAGAATAACGTCACCCTTCATTACAGTCAAACAAACAAACGTCATCAGAGACGAGTCTGTCCGACCATATTTATGATGTCAATTTCACTCCCAGTAATGGTCAGGATTTTTCTAGAACTGTCTGCAGGGATACAGCACTGTTCCCTTTCCATAAACACAGGCTGCTGTAATATTTCACCTTTCCTAGAAATAACAGGAAATACCATTACAGAGATGGGAGTGTGTCGCCTCAGTGGCATCCCTAATCATGTACATGCACAATAACTGGGGCTGTTTATTGGTGAAATACACCATACGCTTCATCCGTAACTCTCCCATCCTGCAGGTGGCACCGATTGCAATGCAAAGTGCATGGAGTCGCAGATACTCACCTCTCACCAGCTGACCGACACTGAGGCCAGAAGCGGGACAAGTGGTGGGAGAGGAGGAGGAGGAGGAGGAGGAGGAGGCCTGACGCCTGGGACTTGGGGAGAAGGCGTGGTCGTGGGGGAGGTGAAGAAGGGCAGCCTGAGAAGAAGGGGGGCCGGGCTGGCGTTGCGGGGCCAGAGGCAGCTGTGAAGCAGAGGGGTGGGGATCCTTATCCTGAGGTAAAACCACCAGAAACCCTGCACTGTCAGAGTCAGGTATCACACGCAGGTATCACAAGCAGGTACCACATGCAGGTACCACATGCAGGTACCACATGCAGGTACCATACGTAGGAATCACGCACACGTGCCACATGCAGATACCACACATAGGTATTACAAACAGGTAACACATGAATGTACCACACGCAGGCACTACACACAGGTATCACACACAGGTATCATACCCAGGTACCACATGCAGGTATCACATGCAGGTACTAGCCAGGGTGTGGCAGCAGCCATGTTTGGGCACTATAAACCAAGCTTCACACCCCCCTCCATCCTAAACAAAATTAAACTGGCTTGCTAAGTCGACACCCCCTCAGAAGATGGAGTCTTAGGCGGCTGCCTATGCCACTAAATGGGTTGACTGGTACTGCTCTAAACTGTACTGACCCAGACATCCAGCAGAACGATCGCAACAAATTGCCTAAAACACAGTAAGAGCTACTCTCCATCCAGTTATGCTTCTGCCTTTGCTCTGGAAGGTAGCTCAGAGTTCACTTCTGCTGTGGTGACATTCTACGGACTCCATCTGTGTGCATATGTGTGCAGCTGATTGGCTGGCTACAGAGAGCATGTAGAGGAAGCTCCTCCCACAGTCAATTGACAGAATTTCCTCCACAGAAAGCATTTATATTCAGAGACCTGTCACGAAAGGCTTCGTTTGGTAGGATGACAAACTGAATTTTATTCATTGTCTGGAAGACATTGATTCATTGTCTGAGAAGGTCCCTCTTACTCAGGAAATGGTGACGCGTTGGATGAGGCCTGATGTCGGTGTGCCCTGAATGTCACAGTCCCCTGTTAGGGCTATCGTCTCCACCTGACATGGGTTTGCTTCCTTTCTTACAGGAGTATCACAGGGACAACAGGGAGCTGGCAGGACCGAAAACGTGTTCCTGAGAGCTGGTGGCACAAAGCCTCAGATCTGTTTTTGAAACAACAGGAGTCTTCAAGCCTGCCGGTAAGGCTGGCAGCCCTTTGGTGGCTCAGTGTCCCTCAGTGAATCTGACGGGAAGGTGTTTATGCTGTAAATGTCCACTGGCTAGAGATACACCTACACCTCTGCTTCAGCTCAGGGGGTTTAAGGAAAGAAATGATTTTAAATACATATACATGACATCATACCATGACTGCATACATAAAGGCCATGGAGCACGCGTAGATGGATGGATGGATGGACAGACGGACGGACGGATGGATGGATGGATGCTTGCATGCATGCTTGCATAGATAGATAGATAGATAAATTGATAGATAGGAAGGAAGAAAGGATGATGAATGGATGATAGATAGATGATGGATAGATGATGGATGGATAGACACTACAGACGGAACTGATCTGGCTGTGTGGAAATACAGCATTTCACTGTAAAGGAAGATAAAAGCAAAACTGCACAATGCAATGTACTTAAGGCCAGTGCAGATTTTTCTTAAGTCTGAAAACAGTAAAATTTATGCAAACTAGATGTCTTCAGATGTATTCTTTTTAAAGTTTGGTTACTGTGCTCCATTGTATATTTTGCATTTTTTTCAGGTATACAGTGATATTTTCATGAATAATCTCTTTATTATATTTAATTTGCACACTGCACTGTTTGCACTTGCAAAAAATATTTCTGTTCATTTTTGAGAAAATTGTTACTAAATAAAACAAAGAAGCAGACTACTATAAATCCTGCTGGATGTCTTCCATGTAGCATGGCGGCATAGCTATTATTTTATTTTCCTATTTTTAGCTACTGAAACAATGTTGTTACAGCACTAAACACAAATAGTTTGCCATGTCCATTGAAATGTACTGATATAAATATTCCATTTAAATTAATACTTAGTAGCTGATAAAGGGGAAAAAATATTGGATCGGTATCAGCAGACACTCAAAATTTTTGTATCGTATCGGATCAGATAAAATGGTATTGTGCCACCTGTAATGGATGGATGGATGGATGGACGGACGATGTATCCATGCATGTGTATTTTTTGCAGGCTGGGCATGCGGTGGTCCTACCTGCTGGTCACGTTTCACTGGCGACAGCATGATCCCCTGAGTGTTGATGACCGGCAGGATCTGATTGCCGATGACGGTGGCGATGATCTGTCCTTTGGTGTTGGTGAGCAGCTGGGGCACGATTGGCTGGACCGGAAGGCCCGCGCTCCCATTGGCTGGCTGGCTGCAGGGTCCGGATGGGTTTGGCAGCAGGGGGATCGCCCCAATGATCTGGCCCACAGGAGTACGTCGGGGTGTGAGTGACAGAGGCAACACGAGCGTGATCGCACCAATGGTCACGGTCACCCGCTCGCAGTTTGATGCATTAAATCATAGTTTCCCTCAGATCCGAGGAGCCAATGGTGGTGCTCGCCACAGCTTCCAGTACCAGTATGTGTACTGGTGCAGACCAGTGCACCTGTTATTCATTAACAGGCCCCAGGAAGGGGCTGTCTAATAATGCGCCTGTCAGCACTTTAATTCTCCTTCATTACTTATTCATACCTGGGGGGCCCTCGAAGCTGGCAAATGCTATCAGCCCTATTTCGGAGGCCTCCACCCCCACAGTGCCACCTGTCATATCTGGGTCACCGTCCCTTTTCTCTGTATCGCTCTCACTGGGGGTGTGGGTGTGGGGAGGGGAGGGGGGGAGGCCGGTTTTCGGAGGGAAGCAGGTCGATCCCGCTTAGAGTCTGTCTCTCGCTGCCTCTGGTGTCTTTGCCGTGACCCGCTGTGATGTCTTTGCTTGCAGCTGATAGACCTGGCGTCCCACCAGCCTCCCCATCCCTGAGGCCTAAAAGGGGGGTGTTCCTGCGTAATCAGACATCTGTCCAGCCTGGACTTCAAAAACCGTGAAGCCAGGACCCTAACCCTACCTCACACTCTAACCCTTAATTCAAACACCTAACACCAAGGCCCTAGACCCTAACCTTAACACTAACCCCTAACCCTGACCCCTAACCCCTAACCCTAACCTTAACCCTTGCTCAGGCCTTAGCCACAAACTTAAAGTGACACACCATATTTTAGGAAACACACAATTACAAAGAATCATACACACAGACACGATGGGTGAGAAACAGAAGTCAGAGGTCATATCCCAGAGATAACAAGCTTCTGAGTCTCTATATCTAGTGACCCCCCCTGCCCCCCCTACCTGCCCCTGTGCATTGGTGACCAGCTGCCCGCTGATCCCCTGCAGGCTGGATACCGGGTTCCCGAAAGTTGACGGACTCCCAATGGGCCCCAAGGCTGCTGCCGTTACTGCCTGGCTGCCGACAAGATTCCTCTGGAGGGGGGAGGACAAAAGCTCGTGTGTGTTATATGGTACAGAGGTCACGTAAAACGCCTGCGGTCACATTGAGCACCAGCCTTTCCGCACCATGCTGTTTAAGAGCTGACCGCTGCCCCTAGTGATAAGTGACAAAAATGGTGATTTACAACCGAACAAGAATAGCACAGGGCCGGCTCCCCAGTATTAAGTTTGGCCCACCCCCCTGGCCCTCTTAGACAATCCTGTGGTCTGCCCAGCTTTTCAAAGGTGGAGACGTAACTGCGGCTAATCTCATGTAGTATCACACAAATGCTAGAAGACCAAGGCAGGTGTAGAAGGATTTCTGCTGCAGGTAGACAAAGCTGCCTGAAGACTCTCGAGGGTGACAGAGATGGCGTGTAAGAGCTGCTAGAACTTCAGCACCGAGGACCCTGATGGGGGTCCGTCGGGCCACAGGACTGCGGATGAGGGCGTACCTGGATGGAGGCAAAGCTGCTGAACAGCAGGAGACGCAGCAGTGCAAAGGAGGTGCAGTTCATAGTGTAATCACACAACATCTAACACAATGGAGCTGGGGATGGAGGACAATTTGGCTGGTAGGGCCACCCTTCGCCTGGTCACGCTGCCCTACGACCTCACTTCCTGTCAGCTGACCCCTGCGGGCGCTCTCCCCAGGGCTGCCACCGGCTCTCCCCATCCCCACCGCCGCTCTGGCTGACATAACTCACTGGAGTGGCAAATTACAGCGGCACTACAGCTGTAGTCTGACATCATGATTAATCTGACCGGTAATTCCTCCTGTTTTTCATTTTAATCGTCTGTGCCTCGCTGCCGTGGCAGGTCTTTCCGATCTAATTAAGATAAATTCTGGAGTGACGGGCTCGGCAGCCGTGGAGAGACACGGCACTCATCAATCACCGCTACGAGGATCCTCCCGCCCCGGGCTCGCTGGTCAGCCATTAAACACTTAGGCTAATTTGCTAATCTCCTCGCCAGCCCTTTTGGTTGAGGACGGACAGGTGACAGCCCTCTCCCATGATAGGGGACTAGAGAAGGAACAGGTTGGGCACAACATGGCATCTAAGTGACCACATTATACCCTCATAGGGTGCATGCCAGCGTCCACCAGGGCGGCGCTGTGACACTATCGCTGGTTCTTTGCTTCTGGACGAGAAGCGACTCATCTGGGGGTGGAGGACATTTTGAATGGAATTAGTTTGCCCAAGTGATTTAGAGCAGGGGTCCCCAACCACCGGGCTGCGGACCGGTACCGGGCCATGGAGCATTTTGTGCCGGGCTGCGGCAAACGGATAACAGAAGCTGTTTTATTTTGGAAAACACTTCCATCTGTGGCTCATAGGTGGCAATAAGGCAACGCACTTGGTGATTACAATAAAATCCCGTTATAGTGGAGTTGCTTATAACGGAATATCGTCTATAATGGACGAGGTCCGCTGGTCCCGTCGGCATCGGATATAGCGGACTCGCTTATAACGGAATATCGTCTATAACGGACAAGGTCCGCTGGTCCCGGCCGTGCGCCTTTAAGAACAGGCGGAAAAGGCATCGGATATAGCGGACTCGCTTATAACGGAATATCGTCTATAACGGACAAGGTCCGCTGGTCCCGGCCGTGCGCCTTTAAGAACAGGCGGAAAAGGCATCGGATATAGTGGACTCGCGTATAATGGAATATCGTCTATAATGGACGAGGTCCACTGGTCCCAGCCGTGAGTCTTGAAGAACATGCAGAACAGAATATCGTCTATAACAGATGAGGTCTGCTGGTCCTGTCAGCATTGGATATAGCAGACTCGCATATAATGTAATTTCGCTTATAACGGACAAACAATTTGGTCCCCAGGGCCGCTTTTGGCTTTAGTTTTGTTCGGCTATAATGGACATGCAGGCTCCGCCTACAAGGCGCGTGGCGTGCCGGTGATATCCAGCGTAGATACGTAGTCGGGATTATTAATAGTCATGCTGGTCAGGTAAAGTTGGATAACTACATGTACAGTATAATAATCTATACCACAAGTGTATCTGCTGGGGTGTGACATGAGTAAATGGTGTCCTGTAGTTGTGTTCTGGGCATACAGCAACTCTGGGTATAACGGACTATTTTGCCAGGTCCCTTGAAGTCCGTTATCACTGGATTTTACTGCAGTTAAATATTGCGCACCTCATGTTACACGTCTCCGCTCCCTCCCCCAACCCGGCTCGTAAGAGGGAAACAAGCTCAGGGCCACCACTATTTGAGCGGGATGGTGAGTTGTATTTTTACGCACTTTGTTTTTAGTTGTTTCTATACCGGTCCGTGAAAATATTGTTTAACATGAAATTGGATCATGGCACGAAAAAGGTTGGGGACCGTTACACGTCTCCGCACGTCTCTTAACACGACCACCCCTCCCCCGCGCCCCCCGCCTCCCCGGTCCGCGGGAATGTTAACGGAATGAAACTGGTCCGTGATGGCAAAAAGGCTGGGGACCACTAATTTAGAGGACAGGGTAAATTAAAGCGGGCCTCAGTGACATGAGGAGCCTAAAGGCAAATTAACGCTGCAGCTTATCCTTCACCTGTTGCTACTACAACTGTCACTGAGTCATTTACTATGAATCTTGTAGCCCCTCAGAAGAACAAATTAAAACCCCATAAAAATGCTGACAAGTGAGGAGTGACAAGGGACATTCCTCGAACCTTGGGAGCCCTCATAATACTGCACTGTGAAACATGACTCCTCTGTCACGTGTTCATCTTCGCCTTCCTATCCAGAGTGAGTCGTCCTCATTTGTCTAAGAGGTGACGTCACTTGTGATTTGTCAGACCAATCAGTACAGCAGTAACAAAACGTAGAACCTGCAGGTAGAATAGAAGGAGAAGTACATTTCTGCACATTCTCATAGTTAAGTTACATAAGAGTTCTCCATTGTGAGCCAACAGATCGATATTTAGCAAACGCAACTCCGCCGATGCCAGCGTGTTGGTTCCTTCTGTAAACAAAACCATCATAATGCTGCATCTAAAATTAGTGCAGACAATGTATCGGGACAGTTCCGTGAGATCCAGGGGGATGTGAACTTCAGAAATTTAACTGCAGATCACCCTTGTCTAATGACGGGGTATGGCATTCTCCAGACAGAGAGGGTAGGGGTGGGGTTGGGGGGATCAATCATTCACAAAGAGGCCATGTTCCTGGGTATGCCCTCCCACGTCCCCAACACACTAGGACTCAGGGGGCTATTAAGCCGGACACTATTTGTCCTCTGGAAGCATTCCAGCCTTTTGACAAGGCGGAGAGAGGTGCAGGAATAACAAATGGATAATCTCGTCGCGGGCATCAGGAGTGGGGCCGCGCAACCCAATTAGCGGCTGACACTGACGAATGGACCCGAGCAGACATCCTGGGGCAGCTCCTCCAGAACCAGAACCGAGGATATGGAGGGAAACGGATATCAGACAGGAGGCCAGACAGCCGGGATGGGGCCGGGCAGATGGGGGTACAGGCAAGGCGGACACACATAGGGCTCAAGGTAGAAGTGGTACAGAGGCTGCGGTCGTACTTTTATTCCGGAAGGCCTTAAGTTGTGCATGATGATTGGAATGAATACGCACAACAGGGGCGGAGCGACGGGACAGGCATGGGCCCCCGAGGGCAGCCAATTACAGACTACTCTGCAGCGACAAATTTGTTTTTGTGTTTTTTTCTACAAAAAAACAAAAGTGAAAATGAAGGACTTGTGTTTTATAAGGTCTCTGTGTTGATATCATTAGATTTCATGCTATAATAATGGTAACGGGTTTTCCCATGTCAGAGAGGGTGATTTTGGGGGACATGTGATGTTTTTTTTGCCTAAGGTCCCCAGAGTCCCTAGAATGCCCCCCACCCCCTACTTTCACCCAGAACAAACCCATGGTTTTCAATTACTGAATTATTCCACATCCTGGAGTCTGATCTGAAGCTGACCTTAAGGTACATCGGGCTTGTGGGCATTCAGGTATTATTGCAAAGATCTCCACACCATTCCATTATTCCCAGCTGGCATTCCCATCCATGGCAAATGGAATAGCATAATCAGTGATTCCATGTATATGTGATCATCTGTCAGAGGTCTTCGACATGTAATGGACAAACAGGCCAGGTTTCACTATCGGTCAGTGAAAGAGTCGTTTGAATTGTTGCTCATAAATTCCCCCATCCTCCTCAGTCTGCTTACCTGGCGGGGTGCGGTTGGGGTGGGGGGCGACGGCTGTCTCTGGACCAAAGGCTGGTTCTGCTCACGAGGCGGGGAGCTGGAGCCCAGGCAGGGCTTGGGGGACTGGACCGGGCCACGTGGGGATGGTGGCTGATAACCGTCGGGAACCTGCTGATGGTTTTGGCGACCAGAGCGACCCGGTACCGTGTTATGCTGGTTCTGGTGACAGGAACGAGTCGGCGTCACGTCAGGCTTCTTCTGCTGCTGGGTCTGGGGACGGGGATGAACCGGGCCCTTGTCCTGCCGGTTCTGGAGGTGAGCCGGTTCCACATCCCGCTCTTTCTGCTGCCGGTGCTGGTGCTGGAGGTGTTGGAGCGGTGAGCTGAGGCGGCCTGGGGCTGCCACAGAGTGGAGACGCACATGAATTTTATAGTGTCATGGGAGCAGAGGTCACTCCAGACTAATCAATAAAAGAAAGAGAGAGAATTGGCCTCTACAGGCTACATTTAACATGCGAGTCTGTTAAGGAACTACAGGGGATGTGGCCACACAGGAATCATGCTGAACCCAGATCTCCTGTCTGTATTTTCTCTACTTCTGATCTAAACAGCCCTGTACCTGCACCAATCAGATCACAGCTGATCACAGGAGGAGTGGCTTAACAGCATAAGAACATAAGAAATTTACAAATGAGACGAGGCCATTTGGCCCATCAAGCTCGTTTGGGGAGAACCTAACTAATAGCTAATAACAACTAATAGAGCTGTTAAAATCTTATCTAGCTCAGATTTAAAGGAACCCAGGGTTTTAGCTTGCGCTACACTAGCAGGAAGACT
>JAODLD010000088.1:7621492-7632923 GCA_026781065.1 Mormyrops boulengeri | reverse complement strand
CCCCCCCCCCCCGCCCTGCCACACCCCTCCGACCACCGTGCTCCAGAACCCGCGCCAGTGAGCTCTCCCAGCTAATTGTTTCCTTTCCCACCTTCTGTGAGGCGGCCTTCATCATCTCTGTTTGGGTCCGACCCTGAACCGCATTCTAACTGACGTCCCCAGCTGTCTGTGGAGAAAACTGCCGTGTTTTTACCACCCCAGTACCTGCACATGTGTGGGCAGCAGTGAGGCCATGAGACTTGTCAGCTGGGGGGGAGCAGGCATGGGTGGTGGGTGTTCATATGTGTCCCATTTCAGATGTTTTTGTACTTTCATATACATGCTGCATAGATTTTATATCTAGATGTTGAGGTGGAAGATTCTCTATTAAAGGTAAATTGTTATTGATTTGAAGGGGGTGGCAATAAAAATCCATCCCTGGTGAATCTTTGCAAAGGGAAAGCAGACTAAACGTGACGCCCCCGTTCCTGTGGAAGCCCAGCCTGCCAGCCACCTCGCGTTGCTCCATAATGACCAGCACCTTCCAGTATAGCCTCCCCACAGCAAAGACACTGTCAGAGAGAGGCTTTAATTCAGTTTGAAGCACACTGACTGTCAGGGTCACACGGGGCTGGGGTATCACAGAGGTGTCATTTTTGTTTAGTCCGTCCCCGGGAGGCTGCTGAAGTCCCCCTCCCCACTATTGATGAGTCCTCTCGAACCCCGCCACCTTTAATGAAGTGGCACCTCACTCACCTCCCCCCCCTCACAAAGTCCCTCCTCTGCTCAGTCTTGAGAATACAGGTGATGGGGGTTGCTCTGGGTCTGTTATCCCGTGTATGTCTGTTTCTAGGACCGTTCTACGCCCACAATCAGAAAACGCGGCGCAGGGGACGCGACGAGACGTCACATGACAGCACGCGCCTCTCGGGTTCGCGGTGTGGCATCCTGCCGCCAGGTCAGCTCAAGACCAAACAAACCACAGTTCCCGTTATATCATTGCTCTTGTCATTCTGTTTTATGTTTAGGCTATTACCCAGTGTTATAGCTCTGACATTAAAATTTCTCCTTGTGGTTTCACAATCAATGTAAATCTTTTTAATTGAAGGCACATACAAATACACTGACCTTGCAAACAGTAGTTCCAAGCACAGCCAGCAGGGGGCCCCATGTTTTCCTCTATGCAGGGTAATATCAAACCTGCTGCCACTGTTGTGCACTGTGAGGCTCACATGGCGTGTAACCAGTAGCAAGGACCCAAAGGTAGGCCACCCATATGCCTGCGTTTTGTTTTCAACATACTGATAAACTACGGGTGTTTTCACATATAGTCCTCTTTAAAGGAAACCGAAATCAGACCTCTAGAAGTGGTCCCACAAGTGGATCAACAGAAAGGGAACTCTTTTTGTGTTTACAATGCGAGTTAATTTGAAAGGGGACTCAGTTCTCTTTCTGGTTTACTGCAGCTCAGATGGGGCCTCAGTCCTTTTACTGTTCATACTTATTATTTTTGCTTGTTTCCTGGGACTGTATCATGTGATCTGCCTACGGCAAAGGTAAAGGGTAAAAACTGGCAAAACAAGCCAGGACCGCTTTGTGTTAATAATGCACATGTTAAACGAAGACTAAACGCAGACTAAAAGCGAACCGGACTGAGACTACCTCCCGATGTGGTCTCGGTTCGTTTCAAAGGGGTCTGAGTTCGTTTTGGCGTGTTCACATATACTCAAGAAATGCTGCCTGATCGATCTGAGTTCGCTTTAGAGGATGAAACGGACCAAGTGTGAAAACGCCCTACAGGAGTCTCTAAAGCCCAGATACGGCATGTTTGGCTGCGGGGTAGTTGGACAGCACACGTCCAAACCCAAACGTGTCCTCGGCAGTACCCGGGCTGGGTCCCCTGAACCGATGCCTCTAGCGGAGCTGGGGGCGGCTATTAAATGCTTCACACCTCGGTAAGCGGACCGAAGCGGAGACTGCGGCCCGAAAGCCTCATGAAGAATTAATGCTCAGAGGACAGCTCAGGGGGAGGGGAAAATCGATGGCGGGGGTTTGATGTGCGGGAGTAACGGAGCGTCCTGGCCAGTGCTGTATTTGTTGACATTTTAGCCGCTGTTTACGGCACACAACACCCTCATTCCATGAAGGGTGCCTAAAAACAAAAAGTCAGGGAGGACCAGTGCTGATACTCAACAGTTTAGATTTGGAAAGATTAAAATGCACAGGGTACGATATGCAGAAACGGAATAAGCAGCTGCTTTTAATTCCTTAAAAACATCAACATAAGTAAGGTTGGGGGATGCTCAGGGTAGTCTGGGTGGGGGAGGCATGTGTGCTCTCCCCCCCCCCCGCTTTCTCGCTTTTTGCTCCTGTGGTAGCTTCTTCCCAGGCAGTGGGTCTCCTCGGCACACTGTACCCGGGATGGCACATAACGGATGGCTGGAGGCACTCGCACACTTATTGTGCTCCCCAGGTCCTGAAAAAAGCTGCCATCGGCACATGAACCGCATCAACAGATAAGCAGCATGGAGCAGGGGGGGCTTCTTGACCCCCTTTGGGTCGTGGGGGTGTGAGATGGGGCCAGGGCAGGTGGAGTTAACCAACCCACCCCTCATACAGATGGGCAGGGCCGTTACTCACCGCTTCATGGTCAGAAATGCCCCAGTTAATAAAAGCCCTGCTCTTCTGCCAGATTTGCTGTGTTTCAGGTGTGAACATCAGGGCACCAGGAGATCAGCGACTGAAGGGTTAGTGCCAAGGCTGAAAAGGAAGCCCATCTTGAGTAATTTAAGCAAAGGGCAGATACAAAAAGCTGAACATCAGCCCACTAGCTGCACTGTATTTTTCACTGTACTAGTCCAGTTGGGCAAAGCGAATATTCTTTCTGTTCCGTCCCTGGTTACAGACATTCACAGGACTGCAGGTGATTTTCCTGGAGAACAACCTGATTTTCCTGCAGGACAACCACAAATCTGTTTGTGGGATTACAGTATATGCATTGAAATATTACAAGCAGATAATTAGATGGACACTTCTTAATGTAGTATTGCATATGTCTTAAGGAAATCTGAATTTTAAAAAAAGATCATTGCGAAAGATCACATCACACTAAGATCACAGACCCTGCCAAGTATCTTTATCTGACCTCATTCAACGTTTGTCATTTACAGCTAAGATATTAATCTGGATGCTCGCTGAGGAAATCTGGTGAGTGAAGCATCACACTTCGCGGCAGATGTGAGAACAGATGGCTGAGAAGCAGGCGGAGGTAGGAGGAGAAGACGGGGAAGGAGGGATGGGAAAGGGAGATGAGGAGGAGACAGAAGATGGGGAAGGAGTGATGGAGAGGAATGAAGGCAGGACATGAAGTGACTGGGAATGGGAAAAGTAGGGTTAGGAAGTAAAAGAAGGGAATAAAAAAGGATGAAGGCAGAAGTGAGTGAGAAAGGAGGCGGTGGAAAGAGGAGAGGAGAAAGGGAAGCTTCAAAACGGAGGTGTACAGAACAGCAGCTCCTCTGATTATGACTGAAACGGACCCTCCCCCACATGTGGCGGCCCAGAGGTCTGGGGGGGCCCATGTTATGTGTCCGAGATGTACTTGAGGTTACGCCAGTTGCTTATTCGGGGATCATTAACGTCCAGAAGGCCTCGCTCTGGGCTTTTTACCCGGAGACGCCCCGCGGGGATCAGCAGCAAGCCCCCGGAAAGCATGGTTATTAATTAAAGCAATGAGGGCACAGCTTGCCATCCGAAACCGCAGATTCCTTTTAGCGAGCGTGTGACCCCCCGCCCTCCCGCTAATGCTGCTTCTGCGTCCGCTTACTAACCCGCTCCTGAAGAGATTGACCACTGGCTTTTGTTACACGGCGAAAGCCAACACCTGCGGCTGACCTTTTCTGCTGACCCCATTTACCGTTTGACTTTGTAAACCGCTTTGCAAAGTCGCACATTCTCACGCCAACACCGTGCTGAATAAAAGGCGTCAGTGGACCTTATAATGACTGCATTTCATAACCGACCCAAAGGCGAGATCTCAGCCTCTGGCAGAAAATGTTTTTATGGCCATGAGACGGGATCCATGTTACCGGTGGAGTATTCGTCAGCACCGCCCTGAGAGGGACCCGGAAGGCGGGTGGTCACACCTCCTCAACGCTGCGCAGTGAGACGCTCTCACCTCCAGTACCAGAAACCGAGCACATCTTTGCCGAGGACCGGCCTTCGCCTGCGGTTTGAAAGATTCTGTCTCTTCATTTAACCTCTCACCATTCCTCAGGTTAAAGACTCTGAGGAGCGTCTGCATGCATCTGTGGAGGCAATGCCGTAGGAGAATTGGTGGTGGTGGTGGTGGGGGGGGGGGGTTTCTGCTTAAAGCCACATTCACTAACTTTTCATTCATGCCTTAATTTGCAGCAATGTAAACTTTGCACACGGACTGCTTTAAGGTCGACTCTAGTTCCCAGGTAAGGACAGCTTCAGTATGGAAGCAAAGCAGGAGGTGTTTCAGTGGTTGGTTAGGTCAGACGTTGGCAGAGGCTGGCCACACTGACCCCCTGCGAGTCTCAGACACCAGCCTCGACCGTCACAAACCGCGCAGAGTCCTGACCAGGCGTTCTTTGTTGAATCTCTGCAGATATGGTTGGCCCTTCAGCGTATTTAATAAGCAAGATAATTGAGTAAATATCAGTCACGCTTCCCTCGATGCATAGTACGCGTGGCTAAAATACAAATTACAGGGTTAATGATTAAGATAAGGACATAGCATTTATGGCATTTATTTGCACAAATTTGGTCCGGATGTGCTTTAATAGGAGCGTGTATTACCTTTGATGTCTTCATCCAAACAGTGTTGGTGTAACATGCGGTGTTTATACTCAGCCCTGGAGCCGCAGTTTCTGGGCCGGTCCCCCTCTTTCGCTTCTGGCTGGTGTACTAACGCTAAGACGCGACAGGCGATGGAGCCCGTCCCGGCATCAGGGGACAGGAGAACGTGGAACCGGCAGCTGCCGCTTCCGTGCGTCCCGGCAAACCGTCATCCCCCCTTTCCTCTCCGCTGGCACCTCACTCTCCATTATTCGGCTGCTGTCACAACAAATCAATCAATCCTCTGCCCTGAGTCTTTGTGTAGCTGCTTCTACTGGAGAGGATTCCCGCATCGGCCATCAGACACACAGAGACGCAGATTCCGTGTCAAGCTTTTATTTTATCCAACTCCCCCCCCCAGTAAATGTACAGCCCCCCCAAGTCATTAATCACCTCCAGTGCAGCATGAGAATATTGGCTTACTTGCTTCTGTCGAGATTTTTTCAAAGTTCTTGACAGTGCTTCCAAGTCAAAGGTGAATATCAGGAAGGATTAAAAATAATAAATAAAACATTGTTCTGAGATACTAGTCATGACAACCTTGCTGGATCGTTCCAAAACCGAAATAAAGGGTAAAATTATACCAAAGCCAACTGGCGAGCATCTGGGGTTAAGGTTAGGGTTAGAGTCACTTTCGGGCCCACCATGCCCCTGGGTAGCTGGTCAACAGAACATGCTGCTTCCACATGTCCTAAATATGGAATGTGTTTGTTTAACATTTAGTGTAGTGACTGCTTGTGGCCAACAGGGGCCCAAAACTTAGGGCTCCATGCAAATAGGTGGTATGAGTGGTAGTAAACACCACTGCTGAGGAGGATTACGCCGGAATTCCATCAAGAGTGGTTTGAGCTGCGTTCCGGCTGCGACGCGGTTTGGCTCCGTCCTCTGCATGTCCTCAACCCCTACCAAAAGCGGTTCAGAAGCATTCCAGAAGCAGATCTGTTTGCAGGGTGGCTGGGAAAACTCATAAATATTCATGAGAAAAGCACTACCTGATTGGCAGGTTGAATCGCTGTCAGAAGTGGCATCCAGCAAAACAGACTCGCTGCATATCTTTAGCAAAGCGGGTAGAATCAAAATCATTGACAAGAGTGGAGGCAACTGCCCAGTGGGATTCCAGGGTTACGCAGAGCACTGCCTTCTCTGTGACATGTGCTCATGATTATTACATGACGTGGGCGGGGCCAGTGAACCCACCCCTCACACTATGATGGAGATAAAGCATGCAGGGGGGTTCTAAAAACCAGCAGATGGTTAGATCTAAATGCTGATGTGCTGGAGCTAAGCAGGCTTTACTGGCCAGCCCAGTGCTACATACAGAAACATTTCCACTGAACATCGCCCACCTTCCAGCTCTTTAATTCCTTTTGTAAAGTGCAGAGAAAAAAGGAGAGAGTATAAGAATGATGGACAATGCGCTGAGAGGAAGCCTCTGAATGAGGAGGAAGAGTGACTGATGGGATTGTAGACAGTATTCCCTCTGCCACACTGCGGACGGAAAGTTCCGGAAGCTACTGCGACTCCTCAAAGGACGCGATGTAATTTTGTCACTGGAGTGAAAATGCACACCACTCACTCCGTTAACACGCTTTTTGAGAGCACGCTTTCGGTAGCTACCGGAGACGCGATCGTTTATAAAAATGACACTGTTAAAATAACGTGCTGTACTATTTGTGCCTTGCTTTATAGTCAGCTGAAGATGCATCACTGTGCTCTTCCTGACAGGTAACTTTTTTATCATCTTCCCCCTGCCAGGGGATCCTGTAATGGGGAGCCCGCATCACCTTGACCGCCATTTATCGCAGCCACTGAACGTCAGCACATCTGTGTCTCATTTCATGGCTTCTTGGCTTATTCCACCGAGGAGGTATATTGTAAATGGAAAACAGGAAAATAGCATCACAAAAGGAATGGGAATTGAGCTAATAAAAAGTTCACTAAAATTCCAACTCCTGATTTCATAGAAAGCAGAGGAGTTGGGGGCGTTCACACACACACAGACACACTCGCTGCTGACCGATGTACAAAGGCAGATTCGGCTCCATGGCCACACTGTTCAATAACTAAGCACCTGCTTTGTCGTTGGGTGATTCAGTAACTTTAATAATGAAGCATCTGCCTGCACCCTTGTCTTGCTTCCTGAGATAAGGCACTTCTGTATAGCCTAACAGTAATCGGCCATTGGACTGCACTCAGGTCACATGACAAGTGAGGGTTGACCTTTAACCCTGCCAAGGAATGGACCAATGGTGCTGTTAGAACAAACTTGAGACAGATAGGGCCTGATCACATGGACAGGGTGACAATGGAAGGCATGACAGCCCAGGGGAGCCAAGGAGAGTCAAGACATTTAGCATCACTAAGCATCATTTTGTCCTCTCGAGACCTTCATCCACTCCTGACTGTCTCACTCCTCTGTCCTCTCGAGACCTTCATCCACTCCTGACTGTCTCACTCCTCTGTCCTCTCGAGACCTTCATCCACTCCTGACTGTCTCACTCCTCTGACCTCTCGAGACCTTCATCCACTCCTGACTGTCTCACTCCTCTGTCCTCTCCAGACCTTCATCCACTCCTGACAGTCTCACTCCTCTGTCCTCTCCAGACCTTCATTCACTCCTGACTCCGACTCACTCCTCTGACCTCTCGAGACCTTCATCCACTCCTGACTCTGTCTTACTCCTCTGTCCTCTCGAGACCTTCATTCACTCGTGACTCTGTCTCACACCTCTGTCCTCTCCAGACCTTCATTCACTCCTGACTCCGTCTCACACCTTTGTCCTCTTGAGACCTGCATACACCCCTGACTATTTCTCACTCCTCTGTCCTCTCCAGACCTTCATTCACTCCTGACTCTGTCTCACTCCTTCTTCCTCTTGAGACCTGCATCCACTCCTTACTCTGTCTCACTCCTCTGTCCTCTCCAGACCTTCATTCACTCCTGACTCTGTCTCACACCTCTGACCTCTCCAGACCTGCATCTACTCCTTACTCTGTCTCACTCCTCCGTCCACCCTGGACCTTTATCTTCTCCTTTCTACTCCCACTCACAGAAACCTCCCTCCTTTATCTTCCTTGCCCCTGTCACATGTACAGGGCTGCAGCAGAGCACAGCCAACCGCATTTGGTGAAGGTATTTTTCACTGACAGATCCTTCAGAGAGTGCAAAAACCCAACATGATGTATGTCTGGTGAAGTCATGGAAAGACGTGACTGTATCTCGGCACTATCATCATATCCATTGGTACGTGTCAGCCAGGGTATCTAGAGCTCACACAGCTTTTAGCTGGTCTATGCTGATCCCAGAATAAGCCTCAGACACAACACAAAATGTTACAGGAGGGATAGACAAAATCAATGTCCATTACTCAACCAGGGTTTTTAATAAGAAAAGACACTGTGCGTATACACATGGCATGAAAATCATAGCTCTTGTGGGGGGGGGTCCTCACAGGTGTACTGAAGGAGCATGCAGGGCAGAAATTGTAGATGTCTCAAATGGACCTTCTCCTTCCCTCCTAAGGGTACCTCAGCCTCCTGCCAAACACCCATGAAGATCTCCCAATTCCATGAAGATCTCCTCGATCCATGAAGATCTCCCAAATACACAATTATCTCCCCCAACCAATGAAGATCTCCCCAACCCATGAAGATCTCCCAGCCCACGAAGATCTCCACACTCCTGAAGATCTCCTCGATCCATGAAGATCCCCCAAACAAATGAAGTTCTATTGGCAGTTTACTCTCAGTTGTAGTTTATCTGCCCCCCTTTCATCCAAGATTCACGGCTGACGCCCCTCGTCCTCACTCAGGCTAATGGCATAAAAGAGACAATATTTTAAAGATTAAACTGAAAACCATTTACAGCTGTGATCAAAAGGGAGCATTTAAGCATTAAAATTTAAAAGGGGGCATTAAGCAGACAGTGTCCAGTAAAATGAGGCTGCTGTCATCGGAGAGGACTGAACGCAGTGAGGCTCCTTAACACATTAACCCTGAGCAATAGGGCCCTGGGTATCACAGCACAGAGAAAATTAATTTCAATAAACACCCCTTAGTATCAACATACCACCCCACTGAAACTACCGTCAGCCTCTTTATTGCCTTTACACTTCACTTCTGTCCATGTTGGCTTCTCCAATGCTGGACACTGTCGGTGGGATCATTGTGTCCACACCGCACAATCACAGCCTTTCTCTGAAATCTATGGCATGTCACATGACTTTTGGTCTATCAAGCATTTTTACTGAAACACTACTGAAGTTACCTAAAAACTACGAAAAGCTCACTCTTCAAACCCATTACATTTTCCCCTCACATGTTTTTAAATGTCACATACTCTGTTAGCTGCTGCACAGTCATCCTGGCACAAACTTGAAAATTACGCAAAAAAAAGCAAGTCAAGGTTTTTTCGACATCAATTCCAAGGTTCTTCAAAAGCCAGTCTCAGTTGAGTAACATTTTGAGAATAAGTCATCCAACCACCAAGTGGAGCTGTCCATGCTGTCCTACCTTGAAGGTTCTGCAGAGGCAGGGTAATGATGCCATTGGCTGCTGCTGCCATCAGACCCTGGATGTTGCTAAGGTTGGCATTGGGCATGGTGAGTACCAGACCCTGCTGGCCGCCCAGTTGACCTGGCATGTTGAAGGGGATGAGGATAGGCTGGTTGAGGCCTGTTGTGCCCGTGGGCATCATGCTGGACACGGCTGACGCCAGCTGCTGGACCGCCAGTAGGTGCTATAAAAAAGAAGCCATTGTTAACGAGAGAAGGGAGAAGCTTGGTTCCAGAAAAGAGGTTGTGGTCTTCAATCTGAAGTCAATAGAAGCTGAGAAGCACCGTCAATATAAACTGAACACAAGCAGAGTCACAATCAATGTGCAGATAACAAAAGTACAGAGTATCTATGGTACTATTGGTAGCACAGGTAGACTATGAGATGCATACGGACACAATGAATAAGGTGCCAGGAATGAACATAAACCCCAGTGTTATGTTTCCCTAGAGAATTAAATAAAAAAACAGGGAAGGCTTTGCTGAAAGGAGTCTTCAGCTGCCACGGAAACTTCCGCTTTAGTTGGAATCCCATAACAGACATGAAAAAAAAACACAACTCCTCAACCTGAAACTGAGATCTCTGGGTGATTCTTCCTGAACGTCACACAGATTCAAGCTTCAAAGGAAAATAGACACCAATATTCCTCGGGGCGGCTGTATTCAGCAAAACACAGGTGTGCCACCAGGCATATTGGTGAACGCCACCTTGCATGTTTAAAAACACATCTAAAGATTTTTTTGTCAGTTCATTTTTTTGTTTTTTTTGATAAACAGACTTAGCAGTGTTCTGAATTTACTGGTCTGCATTTTACACAGCACATTAGCGTCGCTAAGAAAGGGGTAGGAAGAGTGGCTCTGATGTAATTTTATTTGAAGGACCAATTAGCATGAGCGTCACATGTTCACACTTCAAAAAGCTTGAGGAATATGAAGGAGAATCAGTATGCAGGTGAATAACCGCTACCTCCTTGAGCAGTGAGTTGTCAGCCAATGCAGAAATTGACACAAGCTGTCACCCTGGTTACTCAGCAGAAGATTTACTGGTCACCAATTGTGGAGGACAAGGGTATAGCAGAGGACCAACCCTGATGTCCCACTATCCCAGACCCATATTGTCAGGATCAGTCCCTGCCCGGTCTTGTTTGCCGTTTCCCTGTTTGGCCAGCAGGTGTCGCTGGTCATCCCATTCCTAGTGTTGGAGCTCTTAGTGTTTAATGGCCCACGCCTGTTTCTTGTTTAGTCCTGGATACCTGTGTACATATATGCCTGCAATACTCTGTTCTTTGTTGGTCATTGTATGGGTTACCTGTCAGTCTTGATGTGATTGTGGTAGATGTTTTTATTCGTGTTCTCCCCTGTCTTTCTTTCTGTCAAGTTCCAGTCTTAGTTTACCCTTTTCTAACCTACCTGCCTTTGTTTTGACCCTTAGTGATCCAGTTTGTATTATGTATGCCCGAGATCTGTTTAAAATAAAGTTCCCGTTTGATTTTAAGCTGTACTGTGGATCATCCTTGCATCATATCACACCATGACACATATCACACCAAGGGAAACAAGTTTGTGGTGAATAGAGATACATAATTCACCATAATCACAGTGATAATACAGCGGTCTGACAGTGGCCTATTCTGAATTCTATTTTTCTCGATAATATATCTTACAGGGTTTGTGGACAAGGCAGACACCTAACAGTCATTATGCTCGTTACCTGTAAGCATCTTAACGTTGATTAATCAATAGTAAGGTGAAGTGTACAGGATCTACAAAATGTTCTGGATACAGGTGAAATGAAAAAGGGACTCAAACAAGCAACCGTATATTCAACGCCTGATGACGATGGAGAGGTTTTCATAGAGGACCAGAGTATGAATTTCATAGAGGACCAGAGTATGAATTAGCAGGGGATGTAATATTCTTTACAAAGGAGTATAAAACAGCAAGGTAAAGAACGGTGTTCTGTGCAGGGGTGCACATAACTGGTGCGCAAGTACGCATTCACCTTTAAGAACGATACGTGCGACAATCGATTGTTTGTAA
>JAODLD010000088.1:7569127-7592264 GCA_026781065.1 Mormyrops boulengeri | reverse complement strand
TATTATATTATATTATATTATATTATATTATATTATATTATATTATATTATATTATATTATATTATATTATATTATAGTACACTAACAAATAAAATAATTAAAATGTGTAATATATACATGCACCACGTACTGAATACATCGAGCTGTTATGACTGGTGACGTAACGAAAGTTTGCAGTGGGAAAATTGCTCCCTTAATGCTTGGATACTTTGATACATTTCTAGCGGCTAGTAGTGTTAATTTCCCAGACTTTGATAAGCTGTGTGCGGGAAAACAGGCACATCTTTCCGACTGCACTCTACTCAGCGTTTGTTATGGAGAGAAGATTTGATTCTATTTTTTTAATATTTGCAATACATATTTTCATTCTGATGCTTAATTTGCTTGCGGTTTTCAAAAATTTGTTTAATGCTTTCGGCACAAAATTAGCTCCGTAGTTTACCTTGAGCTACAGTGACGGTGCTACCAGACCCTGCTTCTCATTACAGTATAAAAGACGACAATACTCAGCTATCCTACCCGGCACTAATATTTACTATAGGTATGAATGCGGTTTGGTGGTTAGCATCAGTGTTAGTTTACATTATTTAGAGTTTGTTAGCTTACAGTAAGAACGATACATACACTCATGGCTTTATTGCTATTTGGAGCAGTGTTCCCCAACCCAGTCCTTCAGGACCCCTAGACAGTCCACATTTTAGCACACTCCCAGCTCCCAGCGCACCTGTATTAGGTATTCTGTGTTTATGTTTGGCTGGGAGCTGGGATGAAGCAAAAATATGGACTGTCTGGGGGTCCCAAAGGACCGGGTTGGGAAATACTGATTTAGAGGGTTAATCTCTCGCTTAAGGTAAGTTTAACACTTCCTGCTGCCACTATTTGAGGACACCAATGCCTGTCCTTCCCGTCTCGTGGCTTCCGCAGAAAGCCAAATTGATGCGCCTTCATTTAGGTCAAAGCTTAAACTGTGCGTGAGGTAAATAACAAAGAAAATGATGCGTGGTGTTCCCTCACTAACAAAAGTATTTTAACACACACTTCCTCCTGTATAAAATGGTCACACAGAGAAAGCCATTCCTAGAGGACGTGCTTAATGGCGGCGTAAAGTACAAACATGCAACTAACATACCTTATTAAAGAAGGAGCATGAAGTACCAGTATAACCAAGCGCAGTGTTAGGCTGCCCCCTGCTGGTGAAGAGACAGCATCAGGAGCTGACCACTCTAAGTATCACTGTTTTATCTGCCCCCCTCCCCCACATATAATACTCCAGTTTGACCTGTTATAATCTCGGGAAAACCTGAACTGCTTAATCCCATTTCATAGGATTTATACTTTTCTCCTCATGCAGCTGTTCAGCAGTATGCCTGATAGTTTACGGTGTGTACTTCACACACGTCACGCGCTGTTTGGTACATCACCAGTTACTGGACAGAATGGACCTGGGGTAACTGGCTTGGACTGCACTCAAGCTAAAGTGACAAAACTGGATTCTGTACTCTCCGAGGAAAAACAAGGGGAAGATACAGCTGGATTATACTCCGTGTGGAATAATAACAGAAAAACCTTGAATAATGATTAATATAGCATTGGATTCTAACAGGAGAAACATTCAAAATGCAAACAGGAAAATGAGGAATTAACTACAAGGAAGCAGAGCTGGTAGATACCATAGCAAATTGGTTAAAAAGTCATTTTGTAAGCCTCCGATTAGCTGACGGGACACAGCTGGGTTGCGCCTGTCTTGTGTCAGGTTAGTTGGAATCGTTTAAAAGGACTGCTGTCCTTGGTGCTGGGCACCAAGCGTTATTCTGGTGTTCTCCCCTCACATACCAGCAGATGGCGCTGCAGTACAACTTATGTTCTTCTCAAGCACCCATTTGTCCGTATTGCCAGTCCAGTTCAGGGTTTGGGTGAGCGTGATGCCTATCCTAGGAAGCAATGCCAGTCCATAACAGGGTACATATGCAGGATCACAAAAAATGAGCGATTTAGAGATGCCGATTGACTAAAATCAGATAGATGTCTTCAGGAAACCATGAGAATGCCCAGGAAAAACTTACACTTACAGGAGCGGAATACACACACACTCAGAGCCTGGAATTGCATTTGAACTGCACAAAGTGGGAGTCACTATGACACTATGGGTGTATGAATTTTGGGGGGAGTGTTTTACACACTCACATATACACCAGACATTATGGGTGAATTAATTCAGAGACACAATCTAACTACATGTCTATGGACTGCAGGAGGAATCTGGAGTATGTGGAAAAAATTCATATGCAGGGACGAGTTTGTTGTCTGCCGCCCACCACCACCAGAGTAAAGTGACTTCTTGTAGCCAACAAAGGGTCCCCAAGTAAATGAATGGTTTGAGTGGTTGTAAACACCACTGCTACCCATATGGCACAAAGACAACATGCAGACACCATGCAAAGCACAGAGTTGGGATTCGAACTACCAACCCAGGAGGTGCAAGCTAAGAGAGCTGCTCACAGAGCCAACACACCACCCAGGGCTCAAGCTTTAAAATTGAATTTGAGTAATTGGCACGCGTGAGGCATCCTCTGAGAAGCTGTGGCTGAGTGAGAGAGCAGATCGCCGGCTGATGAGTGTCTCCCCTCCTTTTGTGGCGTTATCTCCTGCCCAGGCAGCAATCTACGCTAAAAGGTGCTGCTGTTCTCTCAGCTCTGGGATGATAAACACACCCAGATAAAGAGGAGAAGAGATTAAACAAACAAGCACATGAGCGAATGCCTCAGCCGCTCGTGTGCTTAGCCGCGTGGCATATTCCTGCCGCCCACACGCGGAAACTGGGGCGGCCTGTCACGAAACAAGAGGGGAAGGAAAACATTGTGTGTGCATTGTACACAATGGAGCTCGACTGCCTATTATCCTGCCCATGTGGTCATGCCGCATGTAGAGATGGCACAATGACACAGACTGCTCTCGGGTGCCAGTCAAGGTGTTTGGTGCATGTGACTCAGTGGGTTAGGACAGGTTGATGCTTCAGACCCTGTAGTTGCTGACTGATTGGGCCATCGAGAACAGCCCTTAACTTCTAATTGCTCCAGATGTTTATATGTGCTGTATTCTCAGGCTGGACAAAGTCCTACACACTTCAGACCTTCACCTCAGGGTTCAGTGCTCTTCAGGTAACAGGGCCTGCAGTGAAGATCCAATATATCAGTGTCTACCGAGGATATCTCCAGGAGCTTTGATTAAGATGCCGCCAGCCCATTTCTGATACGCACATATTCTCCAACCCCTTACATCAGTCAGGGCTTTAGAAATGCCAGCCAGTTGGCGGGTGAGGATTGGGGCAAGGAACCAGAAGGTTCTACTTCCAGGAGGGAGTCCTGCTATTACTGAAGCCGAAGTTCTCCACTCAATCACCCAGCTGTCAGAGTGCTGGCTAAAATGCGTAGCTGAGGACAGGAGAACAGGCTGTAAATACCCCATTGAGTCTGTCAGCTGCTGAGTGCCGCAATGATTTATGCAAGACGTGCACCCTAAAATATCCATACCTAATCTCGTTTTCTTTCTGAAGTAATAAAGTAATCGAAAGAACAATCTAGTAGAAAGCACTTCCCAACAAGTGCGACTGACCTTCCTGAGGAGAATTAATGGGTTTTTTGGAAGAACGGCGGAGATCCCGACCCGTCATTAGGTGGGGAAATAATATTTTAACAGTTGCCAGGCTGGCACCCAAGACCACTGACTGCCAGTTCGGGGACTGGAAGAGAAGCTTATTTCTGGTTAGTTTTGAGTACTGACCTTAGCAAGACATGCCATTGCAAAAGTGGAATGGAAAAGAATCATTTTGACTGGAAAAGTAGTTTTAAAATTCTACTGATGATATGTCTGCTATGGGGTTTGGTGACACATGTCTGTGTTACAGAAATGACACCATCAGTGTAACAAAATCACACTCTTGGTGTTACAGAAATTACAAGTCAGTGTTACAGAAATCACACAGTCAGTGTAACACACCGGAATCACAATGACAGTGTAACACAGCGGAATCACGCAGCCAGTGTAACATACAGGAAATACACAGACAGGCGGCGTCAGTAACACGCAGCAGTCATACACCCGCATCCACCCCCCGCGCGCACAGCTTTCACTTTAAGAGGCGGTCCTCCTCCTCTTCTTACTTCACCGCATCTCCTGCTGCCTGGGGCTCATTTCACCTCAGTATCAGCAGCCATGGCCGAGATAAAAACGGGCATCTTCGCAAAAAATGTCCAGAAAAGGCTCAGCCGTGCTCAGGAAAAGGTAAGGGACAAGCGCCTCTCTTCGTGTCCCGGGTCTCGTGTTTTTGTCGCTGTTATTTAATGGCACCATAGGAAGATGCTGTAATAGGGGCAGGTGTATCTCAGCAGAAGGACGCCAGCATGGCTTCTACTGGGAGATCGCCTGTACGCCGTGTTCATCGTTTTTAAATGTGGATATAATCGGCCATCTCTATGACTTCGCGTCCGTCTTTTCTCCGCATCGTATTGCATCCGTGCCTATCAACCCGCAGTATTATAATGCCGCGGGCGAAGCGCACCAGCAAACTGCAGGATCTTACACTGCTCATCACCACCCACACTGCCTTATGAGGTGTTTTCCGACCTTTACCTCTGCTGTCTTTCGGATGTTTATCATGGTTACCTCCAGATGTTTCTCCGCATTGGGATAAATATATGTCCTGCCCCGTTTAATCGAGGGCTCTCCCAATGAACGCGATCCCCGCGGGCTTCCGATACAATATGCATCAGAGATGACTTGATAAAAGGGCATTCCCCGTATGTTAACGCTTATTCCGTTTCATTAAAAAAGAACCGTACTGATAAATAATGGACGCGGCCGGACTCGCGTTTCTTCTGCAAGGTCAGCACTAAAGCCCAGAGCACCGTCCTGACGGCTCAAATTGCACCCGCTATTCCTTCATAAACGAACCGCATAGCCGTATTATAAAATAATACACACATCTAAAGATGTCCCTCAACAGGGATTTCTGCTGCTTTCCTGACAAACCGGTATTATGAGCACGTTGAATACCTTCACAAATAACTGTATGCTCTTACGCTTTTTCCGTTTGTCATCAGATAAAATAATACTCTTAAGTTAAATATTAAAACAGCATTTGCCTGTTAGGGTTAATTGGTGGTTGGTTTCATTGTTGCTCATGTGCAGTGTAAACACGGATTGAGTTACAGAGCGGCCGGCCCCCTGGTCTGCGGCACTGTGCCGCCGGGCTTTCCCTAACCCTAACGCTGACTCTAACCCGACATGCCCTGCGCCCACGCTCCCATTAAGAGGATTGCAGTTCTTTTAATACCTGCTGTCCAGGCTCATCCCCTCATAATGAGTAGTCTTCCAGAGACACGGGGTCTGTGGTCAGTGCCTTCTCTTGTTCGGATATGACCTTTAAAACTGATTCAGGATCAGTTAATCCAAGCCGCACCTCAACACTGAAAAGTGCCCAGGGCCTTTGTGGAAGTCACCCAAGAAATGTCTGAACATCCAAAGAGCCCTGATTTTGTGTGATATCTGCAAAAATAATAATATGAAATAATTAGAGATATCAGTTAGTAGGCTGACAAACAAACCCCAGCATGTGGTAAATGAGTACTGCTGCTTTTCCCATGTCGGCATTGATACGGTGACCTTCTGTCTCAGACTTTCATCTTGCTTCCTGGAGTCTATAAATCAGTGTGCGAAATACCCGTAAATATTCGGGGGGGGGGTCCCCATGTCCCTATTGTTGTGCAATACTGATCTTGAGACCCCCCTTAAAATTTTGATTTTGAGGCTTTCGTGGGGTCTCATGGGTTAATCAGGGGTGTCGGATCCCCCGGACCACCCCCCCCCCCGTATTTCACACACTGCTATAGATGGTATAGTATAGATCACAGAGTAGCAGGAGTGTGTTTACTTTGACTGCTCCTGAAGCGAACAGGCCTGGTCGCACGGGCAGCCAGGGCCAGCCTGCAGCAGTCACGTTTGGCTCCTTATGGCGCACACAGCCTCGAAATGTCCCATAATCCTTTGGTGCTCCGAGTACTGTGAATAATCGCGCTGAGGCTGTGTGTTACTCCCAATCATTGTGCCAGGAAACGTGTACTGAGATAGGCTACATACTTCCATGTTATGTATTTTCCATATAACATAAATAATATTACTTCAACACTAAAAATCACATCTTTTATTTGTTATACTGTATAGTTTGCAAACATTTTATTCCCATATTATGCTGTATTGGGCTATTATTGTGCATCCTATGATGCATTTGATTTTTAAAAATCCCTCTAAAAATATAGACATAAATTAGCGATTGTGCTAGATTAATTCATGACTCAGTTTCCCTAAAATCTAGTGAATCCCTCAAAGGAACGAGAGCGGCGGCCGCTGTGACGGTGTTTTTCATGTTTCCTGCTGAGCCGGTGTCTCTGGCGCTGGTCTGCAGTAATCCGCCGCCCTCGGATCCTCCTGTGGGGTTTTGCTCTGCAGTGGAAAAAGCCTGAACCGGAGCTATGGAACGGATTTCAATCTCCCCAGAATCTCTGGTTTAGAGTTGACCTGTATTTTAGTCATGATCTTTCATAGATTTGACATGAACCGGCAGAACTATCAAGCTGTATCCCCTGTATCAGATAGGTGTGACTGATCTCTCGCTTGGCAACACCTGGCTGAGGTGGGATGGTGTGAAGCTCCGTACACAGTTAGTTATCTTTAGGCATGTTTTAATTTAATGCGTGTGTCTTGGGGGTGTGAGTCATTGGGCTGCTGGATATCTGCCAGATGGTATATCACCAATCGGAGCTCTACATTCCCTTTTAACCAGTCAGAGCCCTACATTTCCGGTTAACCAATCAGTGATGCAAACCTTCAGCATGGAATCGTGTTTTCATTTTTCACCGTAGTAAAAATGGCATGAAGTCAGTTTGCCATCTCACGAGTCCGCTGGGGTCCAGCGGTTCCGCGTTACTGACGCACGCTTCCAGCTGGAAGAGGGACCGTCAGATTTGCATATGAAAAAAAAACAAGATGTTTCCGGAGAAAGGGTGTGTGGAAGAAGATCAGCTTTCTTATAGAAATGCAAACATGGCATGTCATGCTTGCTTGTTTTTGGAAAAAGGGACTTCCTTAGATCATACGCCATCCACCCAGGCCAGCAGGAGCGGACTCCGCTGCTTCCATAGCGTCATGGTCTCAGGATCTCTAGGTCGGATGGGATTCAGCTCCCACTCTAAGATGGACAGTGTGCTGGGGGAATCTCTTGGGGGGGGGGGGGGGCTATTCGGGTGTAAGAGTTGTGTGGCATTTGTCCATTCTTGGGCCAGGCCTTGCATCATGATCAGATGATGTGTGCAGTTTGCTGTTTGTCAGGCAGATTTCAGGTGTTTTTTTTCCTGCGATGGCGTCATGTGACCTTTATAGGGTGAGACAGGATTGGAGCTAAAACATCACCTGCCATCCAGGATTATTCCAGATCCTTCTGAAATCTTGCACACTGTGGGAGAATAATTTATACTGAGTCTACATGCGGTGCTGGGATGGCTGTTATCCTGGCCTTATTGTGACTTTAAATGTTTGCAAAGATCCAGTGGTGGAGATGTAATTTAAAGATACGATAGTTTGGTGCCCCATCCTGGGTGGATCCCCCCCCCATGCGCCCATAGCCTCCAGGATAGGCTCTGGACCTCCCTGCAACCCTGAATAGGATAAGCAGTTACAGAGAATGGATGGATGGATGGATGGATGGATACGATAAATGACCCAGCAGCTAACATATTAAAGATGCAAAGGATTGGCTGTTTGGTAACATGGTGCTGTTTTGTCACAGTTTTGTTGCGTGACCTACTTTTTGTTCAGAGAGACTTAGAAGATGAAAATGTCTTTTTGTTATGTGTGTAAGGTCGTTACAGGCTGAAATCGGCACATATCCACATAAAAAGCTGAATCGCGTGTCCTGACGGACACCTGATGACCTGTTGACCTTCTAACCCCCTGTGCTCCTGCTCCACTTGCTGTAAGCTGCCTGTTTACCCCGCCGAGCTTCTGGGCTGGAAACGCGGGGGTGGGCAGGAGTGAAGAATCTGACGAGGTGTGCAGTATCACACCGGAAGCACCCCAGGCCTGGTGAATATGACACTCGGCAAATAAAAGCCCACGGGGGTGACATGAGTGATCCTCTGCTGGTGTCACAGAATCAAGCAATTTCCCAAAAATGATATGAGAGGCAGGAAACTAGCAACCCAGAATGTTCTAATATCTCCTGATAATAATAATCTGCGAGCGGTAGTGATTCCGTGAACCCACGACCCCTCTCACCACCAAACGGCACGACTTTCACACATCCGATCACCGGATGTTCGCCTTCATTTCTGGCCCAAGAGAAAAGAGGGGTCAAACTCCAGAGGCGTGGCGGGGGGCGGGGGGGCGTGGGGAACAGATGATGAGGAAGCCAGCTGATTAAATTCTGCCGATGGTGACACCAGAGACGCGGACGCAGGACAGACCACACCATGCGTGCGGTAATAGGAACAGGGATGTCAGGAGATTAGCTGTAGACTGGGTGGTTAAGAGGGTCAGGAAGACGAAACAGGCAGGTGAAGATCAGCCATGTGGAATAAGGTTCAAAAGCCAGCCAAGGTTTTTTGTACATTGACCATCCTCTTCATTGTCACCTTTGATGGTGATTCACAGAGGGATATTTTTGATACCAACAGGTTTGCAGGTGTGTTTTTCGCAACCCAACAGCGCCCATTTCCACCCCCTTCTGGCGTGGAGGTGTGATTACAACTCAGGCTCGGAAACTTCACAACTTCCAATGCCTGTGGACGTCTTAAGCTGAGAAATGCTGGCCAGGACTTCAGAGCAGGGTCTCCTCTACAGGGCGGCGGAGTCACACTGGGGGGTGTCCCTGTGGGGCCAAGGAGCACCCACGTGCTTCATTGAGAGCGGGGGGGGGGGGGGCTGCGGGGGCGTTTTAAGATTTATTGTCGGCCATATTATAGACAGTCTAATTTGTTTTATTTTAACTTTATTTAAAATGAAGCCTCAAGGTGCACAAAGAGGGTGCATGCGGAGCAGTGAGGGAGGGGGGTGTTTCTGGGGCACCTCATTCAGGCAGTGCTCTCTCTCTCTCTCTCTGTCTCTCTCTCTCTCCGCTGTGCTGTTAATATTTAATACGCCGCGGCCTTGGGCGCCTCGTGTTTCCACACTGGGTATTGTGCCCCTGGAAAGGGCATCAGATAGCTCTCCGGAGCCCAACGAGCCCCATTGTGTCTCAGACAGGAAGCGAGGTCCAGGATATCAGCATGCCTGCCTGTTCACATGGGTTAATTACCTCCTAGACTCAAATGACACTTAAAATGCCGTTTGCCGTTACCATTGTGTCACTGTCATAAAATATTTGTGGTAGCTTGGATGGAGGTAAGAACAACGGGTAAGCGTATCTACCATACAAAGTTTAGCAGCATGTAAAAATAATGGAGGCTGTCTGTGAACACCCCCCCACACACACACACAGCAGCATAAATTTGGCCATTTCAAATCCAGTTTTTCAGTGAGGATAGTACTAGCAGCGGATCCTATTAGCTGGATGGTATCACTTAGGGTGGTTTACATTTGGAAGGCGGATGTTTCTGGCAAAATGTGCAGGGTAGCATAAGGTGGAGTGGCTGTGTGTGTGTGGGATAGGGGGGGCACCTTCAGAGCCACCCATCATGCTCTCACCTCTCACACCTTCCTGTGATAAAGGAGCGCACTTCCCAAACAGTATCCGTCTCCAGGAAGTACACGCCTGACGTTTGGTCCAATGAGAGAAGGTGGTGTTTGGGCGTAGAGCGTTACACAAAGGTCACATGCTGCCTTCCCGTCTTTCAGGGGAAAAAACTACCATGTTTTGGAGGAATTCCAAACTCTTGATTTTTTTTTATTCTTAAAAATCACTGGGCTGAAATTAATTCAAAATGAGACCATTTTGCACCGTAGGGATGTACAGCAAGATTGTCCTTCATGGATGGCACTCTGTGGTCTGGCTGAGTCATCGCTGGCTTCTAAGCTATCAATCGAGCGAAGTCCCATGTCTCCAGGCTGTGGGGGGAGCAGGATGTAGCCATCTTGGGGGGTACGATGCTGTGAGGCTGGCTGACGCTTATATGATGCACGTTAAGAGTGTTTAGAGGTTGATGCACCCCATCATTTCACTGCTGCCATGACGATATGGATGAAGCCCAACGAGTCGGGTTCCTCGGCAGAACACTGAACAGCTTCTGGGGGGGGGGAGGGGGCAGTGTACCGGCCGGCTCTGCATGGCTATTTCTGCTTCCCTAAGCAACATGCGACGTACTATCGGTATATGTCAGGTTTCCTTGGAATTAAAATGCCGAAGACTTTGGAGATCACAACAAACTCGAATCTTGTAGAACAGTGTCTCTCAAGCCAGTCCTCGGGGACCCACAGACGGTCCACATTTTTGCTCCCTCCCAATTCCCTGTGAGTTAGGAGGGAGCAAAAAGGACAGAGCGCAGTTCCTCAGGATCAGTCATGTAGCCACGCAGCCCTGACCCCCAGGAATTTGCTTGCTCCCAACCAGGCACCTAGCTGGGTAGTAAAATAGTTAGTTTGAACCCCCCTCGAAATTCATTTCTGGACACAGGCCTGCTCAGCACATGAAGAATTTTAGAAGTCGAAACTGGCCATTTATTTTGTAATTTGAATGGATAAGCAGCTTGACGAAACATTAAAATATATATTTTGCTCTCATAACAAAACAGATCACTGCTCCAAGCCTTGCTGTTACTCAGACCAAACCTCCACTGTCAGACTGTCCACTGGTGCCGTGTGGGAGGGGGGCACCCTCCCCAAAAAAGTCACGTTTCACTCTTTCTCTTTACTTCTGACTCTCGTCTCCATGGCTGCAGGATTTTCTTCAACAGCAGGCAGTTCTAACACATAATTATTCAGCGCAATGTTGTCATATCTTTAGTTTAAGTTTTCACACAAATGTGGTAGATTCCTGTTAAATCATTAGATCAAGATCCATAAAATGTTGGATAATTAATCGTAGTGTTTGCTGGTAGTATCTGAATCATCCTCATAAATCCAAGGAGGTTATACTCTATGTTGCCGAAAAGATTAGACAAACTGGTTTCATCACGCACGCCTGTATTGTTAAATAGGTGTCTTCATAACAGAGTCCAAGCTGCAATGAACAGGCGTTAACCATTTTAACTTGATAACTCTGCTCTGTGAGTGTCTGGCTATTTTTAACACCGCAGAACTGATTTCCCCGGTACTGTTGTCTTATACATGAAATTACACATCAGTCATTCTTCATTATAGCAATTGTGTCTTTGGTACCATTACATACTGTCACAATGGACAAGTAACTCTCCTCACTAATGGGCTCAAACGACATTAAGCAATTATTTCTTGACTACATCACTCAATGTGGTTTTACTTGCCACATGCGCAGTAATACTCAGCTACCTATACACAGCTATATCTAGCTTCAAGACTGTGATAAAACATATATAACCGTAGTGATATTTATGGTAAAATCATAAATAGCTATAGTGTGCTGTTAGCAGTATAGTGACAGGTAGTACTGCAAGGAAAATAAATAACAAGTCAGTTTTTACGTGGGTCAGCTGAACATGTATGGATTTAGCAAGTGTACTAGAACATACCCACAGGAGTGCCTACAGAAATTCCCAATAGGTTGTCTCGCATCACAGCTCCTCCCGCCCCCCACACACACTCAAGGGCATAACTTAGGGTTGGGCATAAATTGGGGGGGGGGGGGGTGAGGTGTTCAACCATTTAAGAAGGGGGTCCAGGGAGTTCTATTGGATGGTTTTGATAATTTACACCCATGCACTCACTGACACAGACTCCAACAATCGCAAAGCAAAAAAAGTCCAAAAACTCACCGCAGGGTAAGACGGATAATCATTAATTTATTCATGTATTAATATTAATTCATGAATATTCCATTTCACCTTATTATGGCAATGAAACCCAGCTGAATATTTTGATTGTCCCATCTGAAAATCAAAGAGAAGAACAGTTTGTTCGATACAACCCGCTTGTTTCGTGGAGCTGAACATGTCGTTCCATCAGTCCGGTATCACTTAACCTTAATTCGTTTCGTCATTAGAAGAGCGGCGCCCCGCCCACACTGACCTACTGTGGCCAATCGGCATGTTCTCTGCACATTTCTTTCCATGGTTTGTCCATAGTGCTGACGTCTGTTGGATCTGTTCCAACAGTTCGCCTGTTGCTGAGTGGTGTGGACCCCACACACACTTACGCTGCTGGTCTGCGGTTTATTAAACCACGGAGCAAAGCAGACAGCTCACTGTTTCTCATAAAAGAATATTTAATCAGCTTTTTATTACCGTTCATGTCTGGGACTGTAAAAAGAGCCAGGGACACTGCTTGACTTGATGGTCAGACCATGTTGTTTATGAAGCCAAATTTGCCAATTTCATGTCAGGAATTGAATGGACAGTGTACTCAACACACACACACACACACACCCTGCCCATGTGTTCATATCTTTGCCGAGACTCTCCATTGATTTCTACGGCCATAACCCTGTTCCTTACTATGGCGACCTTAACTCCTACCCAGGGAATGAAATAATACATATCAAATATTGCACCCATAAAGAGAAGTGCTCAAAATCTCAAAATTAGCTCAGATTTTATCCTCTTCAAAATAATCAATTTTTTCTTCAGTGACATCATTACTGACTTCTGGCATTTATCTGGAATTCCTCTCCAGCTGTCCTGAAGGACTTTCCACAAGTCCTGGTCACAAGCTGCCTACGTTGTTTTTACTCTTCGATCCAGCTCATCCCAAACCAGCTCTGTGGGGTTACCTCGGGGGGTTGTGGGGGCCAGGTCATCTGTCACAGCACTCCATCTCTCTCCATGTTCACAAGATAATATTTACTACATTACCTTGAGGTGGGCTTAGGGTCTTCATCTTGTTGGAAAACATATGATGCTCAGAAGGTGTCCGGACGTTTGACTGGTACTGTATACAAAACCACTGGCCATGTGGTCAGCACACACACTGGGCGTGTGGTCAGTTTAAGCCTCAGGTTCACCTCAACCCCACAAGGGCAGCGCTGGAGCCCCATGCCTGCACAAAACACCCCACCCCCCCAGCTTCTGTGCTGGTTATTTCCTGTAACTGCCTGTTCTCCTGGTTGACTGTCCAGTGAAAGTCACAGAAATCCATTTTTTCCTAACAGCTGTGGCTAGACTCGCATCTGTAACATGGAGAAACTCAGTAAATATGTGCCTGCCCTCATCATCAAACAGGAGCACGTTGCACGTGTTATAAACGACCCGAGGTCACGGTCGCGTGTACTGCTTGTTAAGGAGCATCAGAGCCGGTCGCGGTGAGGTGTAATTCCCACTTATTCTCACTAATTCCTGCCCGAGTTTCTGCTAGCATGCAGAGCAGCTGTTGCCATGGAGCTGCTCCTGGACCGATCGACCGCGTGTCCTGGTAACCAATCGACAGCATGGTTTGTCCCTTCCGATCCCCCCACGGCGCGTGTCCATGTGACCGTGGGTCCACTAGGTTGGACCCAGTATCCCGCCGGCGATGCTGCACTGGTCCCAGTGGCTTTGCAAAGGGAAAAGGTTTCTCATCTGCTTGGGTCTTCAGGAGGGTCCTGCGCTTGTCATAACTACAGTTTTGTAGGAATAAAAGCGGGCAATACTGCCTCTGTGGCCCTGAGAATGGCTGCCCCGCACTCCAAGCGGTTAAAACGACGGACGAAGGTAAATCTATAAAAAAATACTCCCCTTTACAGCCCTGACCCTCCACCAACTTCTCCATCTTCTCCCCCACCTCCCCTCCACGCCCATGATCCCACAGCTCAGAGTCTATTAACTTGGTGACTTTTCCAGAGAGATCACTGGCAAAGTGAAACGGGAGTTTTAGCATAGGTGCTTAAATAAATATAGTCATTTATGTTGAAATGTTTATAAAGTCCATTTTTTAATGTGAAAAGTCCCTGATTTATCCATCGTGTTTAATGGTCTTGATTGTGTTTCCTGTTAGGGATTCAGTCGTCATTTGAGTTAATTCACTACCTCTCATTGCTAAAAAGCCACAAAGAAATTTCTGTAAATGAAATGACCTCTTGCTGCAACGGTGAAGGACTTTATAATTACATAATTATGCATTTCCTTTTAAGGACAACATTTTTGTCCCAAACAATTATTTATAAGGAACAGAAATGAACTTTCTCGTTTGAATAAGGATTTATCTACACAGGAAAGCAAATCAATCATGCTTAATAGCCAGGTCAGTCTTAGGAGGAGATTCATTATGGACCTGGATGTAGAGTGTCATGTTTTTACTGATTTGCTGGAAAACAAATGATTAAAGTTAAGTGCAGGTTTAATAAGTTTCTGTATAAATTACCTTCTGAATGCAGAATTGAAATTTCTTTCCTAAACTACAGACACCAAAATACAATTAGGAAGTATACTCAGTGATATTAATACTGTTCAGTGTCCAATATGTCTTATTTTTTCAGAATAGGAGAGAACTGCAGTCACTCTGTAGATATACTTTATAGGGTTAAATAAAGAAATTGTTCAAAAGGATGAGAGCCATGCAGAAGTTCTTCTATATGTAAATGGATGGTACTGGTGCCATTCCTTGAATTTATACATGTGACCGTACACAGGAAGTGACACGTTAGCGGCATGTTAACAGGCGCCGGGCCTGTTCTTTTTCTTTAGTTTTTTTTTCACCCCCAACTCCCCTTGTTCCTCCCAGGTGCTGCAGAAGCTGGGGAAGGCTGACGAGACGAAGGATGAACAGTTTGAGCAGTGCGTACTCAACTTCAAGAAGCAGGAGGTGAGGCCAGCCACGGACCTGTAACCAGACGGTGATTTAAGCTGCCGGGATCTGGGGCAAGCTGGAGCAGAGGGTGTTTTAAGCTGCCGGGACCTGGGGGAAGCTGGCTTGAGTATCATCACACATAAAGCACGTGAGCAGAGCAGAGGGGCGGCTTTGCTGGAGCCGTTTATTAGTAGGTTTTACTATATTTAGCCTCCATGCTGAGCTGTGTGTGCTACATGAATTAGAAAGTGCTAGAAGCACAGGGGGTGAGTGGGGAGCAAAGATGAGAGCTTATCAGAGGCTGCAGCAGGGGCTGCTTTGGTGTAACCCCCCCCCGTCGCCTGCAACAGTGAGTTTGGGGGAGGGGCTATAAGCTGTGAAGTCAAAGAGAGAGAGGTCTGCGAAAACCAAAAGATTACATTTACTCAAAAATGTTCTGAGGGCAGAATGAAAAATTATTGGCTTAGAGTGATAACCAATCAGATCGTAGAGGAGGTGGGACCAAAATATCTGATTGGCTGGTCTGACATCTGACCGATGGTTATCTCTCTGAATCATTTTCCGTTCTGCCCTCAGAACATTTTTGTGTAAGTAAAACTCCCATGAGCAAAGATTACAGTGAATGCATGGGGATATAAATGAGATAAATGAGAGAGAGATGTTTCTGCTCCCGCCTTGTCCTCCCTACAGGATCTGTGAGCTGCAGAATGAGGTATGAGAATGAGGCCCACACACGATTTCCCTGTACCAACTCAGTCTAAAGATACATCTGCAGTTAACCACGGCGTGAGCTAAAGCTCAGTCCCCACATGCAGCAAGCTATTCATCACTTCAGCCTCCTAGTATGCCTTCCTGTTTTCTGCTAGATGACAAGGGGGTGATCACAACAGCAGTGTCCATTAGGAAATGGGTGCTGGGTGCCCAGCTGTTGGCACCGATCCTGATTTCACTCTGTGACCCCCCCCCCCGGCTTTGCAGCCATTACTGTAATCAATGTGTTTCCATCTCCACAAGGCGCGTATAAAGAGAGAGGCCAAAATCCTCTGGGGAGTAACAAAAAAACCCTAAAACGATAAATGCCCCGGCTGCTCTGTTCTCAGTCTGTACTTATTAATGCTTTCATTTTCTTATGCCCCAAATAGCATCTTTGATGCCGCAGTAATTTAGGCTGCAGTCTGGTCTGGAATAATCTTTGCCAGGCTCTGTGATTCGCCCCCACAGCAGAGTGTCTCAGAGGATTGTAGGAAACTCCTGCCAAACCATTTGGCCCCAGAGCACCATTCAGCTATCAGTGTGATGTCATCGCTTTTTGAGTTAAACTTTGAGAAATCTTTTGTGTAAAGTATAGCCTGACCCCTCAGTTCCATGGAAGTGCATCTCTTAAGGTGTGTGTTGTATACCTGACAGTGTTACTGCATCTATAGATGACAGGATGTGTTACATGGGTTTTCCCGTGTGAGTTTGTAAGAGCTGCTATATTCCAGGAAAAACCTTTTAACTGGGGGTGGGAAACCCGTCCACTGTTTTCTTGCCTCACCACTGTTCCGTCTTGCAAACCAAATTGTTTTAAGGTCACCTGACATGCCTCACAGCCTCGTCATTCTGTCCCACAATTGATTTGACATATCAGGTCAGTAGCATGACCGGGTGATGTGATTGGATGATAGAGGTGCAGGCAGAAAGGACTGGATACTAGTCACGGTAATTGGTAGACTTTTGTGCCCTAGCTGCTTATACATCATAACACCACAGGTTAAAACAACTAAACGTTAAGCATGTTTCTGCTCTATAAAATGAACCAAAATTTAAAAATGTTCACCCCTTTTCATTTTTTTTATGTGATATGGGCTTTTGATATTTTATTTTAAGATCAGACTAACATTTCATATATAAATATAGAAACATATGCATGAATTCATGTTTAATATCTTGCAGGCGGCCTTGGTAATGTGAATTAATGCACACATTAGTCATTAGAGTAATATTCTCAGTATTTGCCTGAGTATTGGAGCTGTGGGTTGATCGTACACAGATTTGGCCACAGATCCCTGTGTTGATGCTCTCACAACTCAGATGGGGGCTGTCTCACGGTGATGACATCATGCACGCCGTCACCAAGAAGGCGCCCTATAGTGATGTCTCAGGGATGAATCTGTTTCACACTGGATTGTGGTTGTCGGCCTCCACTAAGATAATTTAAGATTTATATTCAAAATAAATTCTGATCTGAATATCGCTGAGGTTCCCCATGTCCTCCTGAATGCTGGATGTGGTCTGCACCACCTTTGCTTACTTTCGCCTTTCTCTACCCGCAGAACGAGGGGTTCCGGCTGCAGAGGGAAATGAAGGCATACCTGGCTGCAGTGAAAGGTCAGCTGGAGTGAAACATGCACATGCACGAGCGGAGGGCTGAGATAACTTATCTTACCTGGTCAGGCTTCTCTGGTTCATATCCTAGCTTTAGTCGTGCACAGACTCTGTCTGATGTGGCCTGGTTTCAAGAGTTCGTCTGTGTCTCACGGCAACAGGTCATCAGGGCTCCTAACTGGTTTAAACTGAGTCCCTTAACTGTCTAGATCTTTGAAAAACCACATTGTTCACAAACGACCAGTAAGGTCAAACAGAACGATCAGCTTTAACTGCCATTTCTCCATTCCTTAAGGATTATCCAGGGCAGATTCATAATGACGTTCAGTAATGTCAAGGGCCATGTCACACTTAAACTAGTGATACCACCAGTGTTTCCAAACAAGACTCAAATTCCTGTCATGTGACTCTGTGGCAGAGACTTCAGCATAAATATCGTTGCTGTCCAATGAAAAACGTGTCTCCAAAAATTCATTATTTCGAGAATGTGAAAAAATGCATTTTCTCAGAAATTCCTTTGCAGAATAAATCTAAAACAATGTAATGAGACACGCTTAGGACCACAAATAGAAACCTCTTTTTATGGAGTTGTCAGTGAATGCTTTATGGCTTTAAATGGACTTATTTGGGCTGTTGTTAGCAAGACAAATATGTCGGCGTCAACAAGATACAAACTAATCTCACTTTATATACACAATTAGCAGTGATATTAGTTTGCTAGCTATCTAGCTATCAATGTTAACTTGTTCAAAATAAATATTAAGTAATCCATACAAACAAGCATCATGAATATAAATGTTAATAACCACAAACGTAAATGCTAGTTAGATAGATGACTTCATAAAACATCTTTTCATCAGTCAACTAGATGTCAAATGCTGTTACTAGACAGAGGAGAATGGGTCTATTACATCTATATTAAAAAGTCACAATAGTCAGAAAGTGGGCATACGTGGTTTTCATTGGACAGTGACAACATGCTGTTTAGTTCCCGTTGCTGACGGTTTTCTTCAGGATGTAACCGGGTGTCACATGACCAGTGGATGTGTTTTGCACCCTTTGCCTTGCTCTGTAATGTGGCCTCGCTCACTGATCTGGGAGGCTGCCAAGGCTGCAGTCTGGCTCAGCACTACCCCCACCCACGCAGACCACATACAAAGCAGCCGGACAGGGCCCTGAGTGACAGATGGCCTATCTGGCCCCTCCCCCATCCATCCAAATCCCCCTCCCCCCAGCAGCGCCTAGGTAACCATAGTATAGGGCTCCTGACTCTGATGTGACATCATTGGCCTCCACCAGACCTGGTAGTCTTTGTTACCCAGGGATCTAACAGGCAGCCTGACCTTAAAAATGACAGTGTCAGTATACACATAGACATGTGTTTTATCAGAACATGGATACAACTCAGATTATTTATATTTACTTATTTAGCAGAAGCTTTTATCCAAAGCAACATACAATTTTGAGAAACCAGAGTCAGCCAGGCAGTGGGGCAATTGGGGTTAAGGGCCTTGCTCAGGGGCCTCAAGTGTAACCCATCAGTTGACCTTGAGATTTGAACTGATGACCTTCGGATCGTGGACACAGCATTCCAACCCATTGAGCCACACACCACCCCCTTTTCTATAAAGCACCAGCTTAGAGCCTAATGTTAACAGGCACAGCTTTTATTTTGTACGAGGCAGCATTAGTGCAGTGTCCTGGTGACGGTGTTTCAGCCTCACTGGATCACTATAGGTCACTTTCTGCTAGAGAATGGACACACTGCAAAGGCACAGTGAACAGGCAGATGTCCTTGGGGCTGCGTTGCTGCAGTCTTAGCAAACATTCATTTATGGCTGCATTCGTGCTTCGTATTCGGCATGCAGTTAGAAATGCTGCTTAAGCAGAAAACCCGGAACTGACCGAGAAGGACAGATACGTGCTATTGGCTAACGGCCTCGCAGTGTTTCGGAAGGACGCAGACAGGCTAACGGCTAATGGTTAATGGCCATGGGTTGTTTCTGGAGGATGCCATAGTGCCAATGGCTAATGGCCGTGGGGTGTTTCTGGAGAATGCAGGCCTGCTAGCGACTAATAGCTAACAGCCACAGGATGTTTCCAGAGGATGCAGACATGCTAGTAGCTAATGGGAGTGGGGTTATTACAGAGGACGCAAGCGTGCTAGGGGCTGTTGGCTAACAGCCACAAGATGTTTCTGGAGGACTCAGACGTGCTAATGGATAATAGTTAACCGCTGTGGGTGTTTCTGGAGGGCACAGGTGCGCTAACAACTAATGGTTAATGGCTGCGGCGTATGTCTGGAGGACACAGGTATGCTATCGGGTAATGGCTAATGGCTGTGGGGTATGTCTGGAGGATACAGGTACGCTAACGGGTAATGGTTAAAGGCTGTGGGGTATGTCTGGAGGACACAGGTACACTAACAGCTAATGGTTGTGGGGTATTTCCTGGAAGATGCAGATTTGCTAATGCCCAACGTGTTTCTGGCAGGAATGCAGCAGGCCTCCATGAACCTGACAGAGTCATTGCATGAGGTCTATGAGCCAGATTGGCACGGCAAGGACGACGTCATGACCATCGGGAAGGTGAGCGTCGCATCCAGATTCTTCCGTCCACTTCCAGTCACTTATTATGGTGGAAAATTCCATCACCAAAGAGTTGCCCTTTTGCAGACTGTGGCAAAATCAAAACTCTTGGCCAGATTGATTAGCTGATGCCTATGTGGCTCTCACAGGCCACATCTAGTGACGTCTGTTAAATAGGTGCTCTTGATTCTGGCCCGACTCCAGCTTTGAAATGCTGGGGGGTCTAAAGGGCCTGGAGGGGAAGTGACCCTTTTTAGTATTGAATGCATGGGCCTTTGCTAAAAAAGGGGCTCAAAAAGTACCCCCCGGATGATAATTTTTATTGTTGCCACCGCCCATGGTGGGCCTGGTTTGATTACTGTGTTCCTAATCACCGTCTAAGTTTTGTGCTCTGATGCTAAATTACCCCCAGAGCAACACTAGCGTGTGCTACTGTGCCTTCCTCTCCGTGTTCGGTTTCATCTTTTGGATGAAAAACCGCCCACGTTCGGCACTTATCATTTTGTTTACTGCCGTTGTATAAACAGCAACATGATTGAATTGAATTGGAACTCTCTGTTGCCTTGAGTCAGAGACAAATTGAGTGGCTAGGAACTTCACTCCTGCGGGAGGAAAGAAAAAATCATTAAGATTACCCACAATGCCCTTGTGGAAATCCATATAAAGCCTCGTCCCATTGGTGTCCTGCATCGAAGCAGTCGCAGAACACGTTGCACTGGAAATGCCGCATCCTGTGCAGTGGTGTTTAGTACCACTAAAACCAGGCATTTATGTGGGACCTGTGAGGTTTGGGGGCGCGCAACTTTTTGAGTGGGGAACTAGAAAGAACAAATTCACACCTGCAGGAAGAGCAGAAAACTCCCAGTATGGTTATCATTCATAGCAACTGGTGTCATCCAGTGAGCTTCAATCAGTTTACGTTTATACGAGAACGTCTCTTGATGAGATAGCCATTTCATGTCCATAGGGGCAGTTTCCATGATTTTTATGTGAGAAGCGCATGCCACATCTCTTAAGGATTGTTAAGTTCTTTGTAGCCGTGGACAGTGATGCGTTTAGGATTTCTCTATGAGTGATAATATGTTCTGAGGCCACGTGTCTAAATCCTGCTGTGCTCTCTGCACCTCGCAGAGCTGTGATGCCCTCTGGGAGGATTTCCACCAGAAGCTGGTGGACTCGTCGCTCATCACCTTGGACACGTACCTCGCCCAATTCCCTGACATCAAAGTACGTTGTCGCTGACCTTATTTACAGCCACGACCTCCCGGCGCCCCACCTGTCACGTGCCTGCATCAGTGTAGCATAAAAAATTAAGTAAGCGAATGGGTCCATCTCTGTAGTTGTTGGTCATTTACGGACACTGGATTTATGCCCAGAGAAGTGGACCTGAACATCAGGTCATTTTGCTGGATTAATGAAGCCCCCAGTCAGGGGCCCCCAGTTACATCACTATGGAAACCGTGACACAGTCTTTGTCTGTTCTGCTGATGTGGGCACTCTACCTGTCGATTTGTTGCAGAACCGCGTGGCGAAGAGGAGCAGGAAGCTGATAGATTACGATAGCGCACGGCATTACGTAGAATCCCTACAGGCGTCTGCCATCAGGAATGAGCGCAAGGTGGCCAAGGTGAGGGACACTGTGGGAAAAAGCATGTCTTTGAGGGTGTTTCTCTGAGGGTACGTACTTGACCTTACTTGTGTTCACGTGTACCCATTTCACGCCATCTTCTATTGCCGAAGACCATTTCCAATACTAAGAACAGAAGTACGGAGGATGGTAAAAATCCTCGGAAATCTTGCCCCACCCCAAATATCAAGGATACATCGGTTGCATCCTCACCATAAATGTGACCAATCCCATGATTCATTGTGCCCCAAGTTTGTTCTTGGGAGTCAAGTTAGCAAGACCGGTTTTGCCAAGACCACACGTATGATCTTTGCCTTCTTGGTTTTGAGAAACACCCTTCTGTGTTCCATCTCCGTGTTCCTGCATGAGTATGAGACTTTTCTAAACAGCCCTGAAGAGGGTGCCCTGCTCCACAGTGAGGCTTCAGGCCCTGGGTGGTGTCTGTCGTCTTTCAGGCAGAAGAGGAGTTCCAGAAAGCGCAGAAGGTCTTCGACGAGCTCAACGTGGATCTCCAGGAGGAGCTGCCGTCACTGTGGGACAGGTAGGAGGACCAGCATGCACTGCAGACTCGCTCTCTTCATTTGTTGGGATTAGGGTTAGGGTTAGGGCACAGCGTTGGCTTTCTCAGCCTGCTTTGCACATTCACCCTGACTGGGATATGCAGTCCACACCCCCTGTGGGAATTTAACCTGACACTCCTTCTCAGTCAAAGGTGTGGGTCGCCCTGTGGTGAGCTTGATTAGGTTCTCTACTGGGGCAGCCAGTCGTCGGCACAAATACCACAACCTTTACATCATGATGGCATGGAGTACAGTATCATAGAGTACAGCAAAACCGGCTGGCTGGATGCTTTCCAGGATTGGAGATTGAAGGTCAAGCTTGAGGGGGACCCCCTCCCTATGGGGCAGAAAGGCAATATCCCCCTTGTTATTATAGTTTTTCCTCTTTCCATACCCCACAGTTCCAGCTGTGGTACCCCTTATTAACCAAGACCTTTTTTGAGGAGTCCAATATCTGAAGTCATCACAATCTTGTCCCATGATCTTAATATCCCCAAGCATTTCTGTGTACATCTGCACAGCAAACGATCCCTAGGGCTGTGATGTTGTACTAACATCTTATTCTATTTTCAGTATTTTATGAGCTGTTAGGCTCTCATGCTGAGTGACTGCGGGGTTATAGCCTTGCTTGGTATTATATTTAGAATGATAACTTGTCATTTTAAGCACTGCTTTAATTTTTGTTGTAGTAATATTCCACACTTCAGATCTGGAAATCCAACGCTGATGTAGAGTCGGTGTTTGAACTGGCCGCCTGAGTGGATTCGTGCCTGCCTGTCATGAACATGTGTGCTTTATGTCATGGTGTCCCTGTTTATGAACACACTGCACCGTTCCATTGCAGCCGAGTGGGTTTCTATGTCAACACATTCAAGAACGTCACAAATCTGGAGTCCAAGTTCCACAGAGAGATATCGATGGTAAGTAGAGAGACCACAAAGCTGGGGATAGTTATATTTGTAAGGATACCCATTCTGGTGGAATAAGGAGCCCTATTAACTCAACACAGTGTTAATTTTAGCAGATTAGGTCTAAGGACAGGATCTTGACTTAATTAGCGACTGGGCTGATACCTGGCAGATGAAATTTAACATAGATAAATGTAAGGTAATCC
>JAODLD010000088.1:7555309-7569027 GCA_026781065.1 Mormyrops boulengeri | reverse complement strand
CTGGGTTCCTTTAAATCTGAGCTAGATAAGATTTTAACAACTCTGAGCTATTAGTTAGGTTCTCCCCAAACGAGCTTCTTATGTTACCAGACAGGTTATGCTTTGTGTGGTAACTTAGACCTCGCTTTACACTTATCTGCGGACAGAGCATGGTGATCGATCTGTGTTAGGCATCACCGGGGTCTCACTTTTGCGGTCGCTTGACCAAAATAGAACCAGGAATGTAAGAAATGGTTGGTCTGTAAGCTGCAACATATGCGTACCTTTGAGCATTAACTAGTTGGAAACATAAACGAGCCAGATTCACTCCTGGAAACAAATGAGCAGATCAACTTTGCTCAAGGTCGTCTGTTCTGCCTGGCTTTGCCAAACTCGTACATAAGGACTTCAGATACTGATCAGATGCTGAGACAACATGGCAGCCAGTCCTGCTGGTAGTAACGCCAGAGGCTGTCACGGAGAGGCCGAAAGGCTATGTTCCCCGCCTTCCTGCCACTTGCCGAATTATTTTTAGCTCTGCTGGAGGATCGGTGCATAAAAAGCACGGATGTGGAGGAACTCGCTTGCTTAGCATACATTACCATACGTACCATCATTAACATACTTGTACGCAGCACCCAATATTCTCCCAGCACAGCTGCCAAGCTCTCATTACATCAAAAATCCTTCTCTGTGTAAAAGTAGGATCTAGTTTTGGGTAAATATGCATAAACAACCCAAGTCATGTATGATTTGGTTGCAGTAAGTGGCTGATTCTACATACATACTGTAATAGCATAGCTCCCGCGCTGAGGCAGTAGTGCCTCACAGTGTGCGAATCACCCCATGTGGTTAGTATCACACTGCAGACAACAGTGTGCCCACTGGAGGGTCCCACTGGGGGCAGCTGGCACCACCGGGGGAGGGTACAGGACAGCTTGGATGGCTCGATCAATTTTACTACTCCTTGCTTCCATCCCAGATACACACTCATTTTGAATCCAGCCATTTCCTGTTTCCTCTTTCTCCCTCTGCTGCCCTCTGTGTGACACATGCTTTCATTTCGGCCTTCGGAGCTGTTAGATCCGCCGAGCCGACCGTCTGTGGCTGCCTGTAGCTCCCCGGAGGCGCAGATGTAGCCTGGCCTCACACCAGGCCTCATGCCGGGGCTAACATGTGACATGCCAGCACGCCATCTCTCTGTCTCCTAGCAGCTATGCAGTGTTGCTCCCCTCTTTTACACACAAAGCTACGTGCACGTGAGCATGATGCTAGTTTGTGACTACAGCCAGGATCTCCATAATGTTCACACATTCCTGTTAAACTTACTGGCACCAAGAGATCCATTCAAGACCCCGGTGCACATGTTGGGAGTTTCTAACCAATCACACGGCTTGAATTCAGCTGGTCATATTGGTATGCATGGCCGGAGTTGCCTCATCTTGGAGTCCTGATATGTTAGTATTGGCTTCTCAGGGACGATTGTGCCTTAAGGTAGTGAAGCAGCAGGTTACTTGTTTATTATGGTTATTTTAGGGAATCACTTTCCTGGAGGAGTAAAGTGTGAAATTGTATAGGAAATAGACACTGATTTACTTGACAAAAGGGACATCTGTTGTTCAAACAGAGCTAAATCCTAGTCAAACAACACGGAATTTGTCACCTTTCTACAGCCCGAGCTTCTCTCTGTGGCCCTGGTCCACCTCTGGACCACCGTGTGTTTCTACCTGTCTGAATCATCAGACCCGAGCACATTTTGTTTTCTGCTCAAGAGCTTGACGAGAGCGCACAGTGCCCAGCTGAGGATTCTAGATGATTCACTCTCCTGGGCTTCCACAACTGTTCAGCAGAGCTTGTTTTGCCATGCAGAGGCTGCTGATGTGTCCATGTGAGGGGCACCCACAGAGAGCATGGGTCACATGGAGTGCATTAGCCATCTGGAACATTTACCAGTAGTGTTTACTGCTTTTGTGCCATATTACTGGCCTGGAGTTAAAATAACCCCCTGCGGTGATGGGTCAGGGCGTAAGCTGAAGTGAGCAGGGGTAAATTAACCCACCCATCAATGGCGTGGGCAGAGAGTCACAATTACAAGAAAGGAGGCTGTATTTCCATGGTTACGAGAATCTGCCAAAGACCTTTCTTGGGAGTTGTTGTAGGTGCTTATGTCGTAGAAGGGATGTTCCACACTGTCCGTGACTCATTAAGTTTAATGGGTTTATCCAAACTGTCTGCATCCAGTGTGACCACTTTTGTCCCCATGTAATAAAATAAGCTCGCCCGCCAGCTAGGCAAGTCTCCAGTGTTCCCCTGATCATGGAAATGGGGCTGACTAATCAGCTTCAGACTTTGCTGTAATGTTACAGTGCAGAGCTGTTTAACCTCATTATTGTGAGGTAGGCTCTTCTCCCAGTATACATTGATACATGCAGTGAAGGTCCTGTTTTTTGTATTTTATGAGAAGTAGGGCTGTCAAAATTAACACGTTAATTGTCACGATTAATTCAAAATAGCGCATGAAAATAAATTAAGGCAATTCACACGATTAACGCGATTAATGACGTCATCGCGCAGTGCAAGAGCCACTTGTTTTGTATCTGAAATAAACATCCTTATTCTACATTAATTTGGTGATTGATTTTACATTCTAATATGCATTATAAAAAGCTGTAGTTTAAAGAATAAAAAAGTTTTTAATTGTGAATAATCATGATTAATTCATTGCAAAATGTGCAATAATTTTTTTTACTCAATTGACAACCATAATAGGAAGTATTAGATCAAAGTCAAAATATCTTTATTGTTGTCTTCAGCCAAATGATGCATGGGTCATACAATGAAATGAAATATTGATCTCATTGATCGTAGTGCAGGAAACAATAATAAATATGATATAAATCTGTAAGACACTTAAACATGACATACTGAGACATAGTGTGGTCCAGCGAACTCCCAATGACCTGTGAAAACATGCCTGTCTCTTGTGTCTCCCATGTCCTTCCTGGGATAGCTGTGCCACAAGCTGTACGAGGTGATGACAAAGCTGGGGGAGCAGCACTCGGACAAGATGTTCACCATCCAGGGAGCTCCAAGGTATGATGGGAGCGGATGGGGCGGAGTCACGCTCAGGCTCATAACCCTTATTAAACCCTCCCAGCTTACTGGAGGACGCTAATAGCGAGGCCTGTTTCGATGTTTCTCAATACCAAGAACGCAAAGATCATACTTGTGGTCTTGGCAAGAGCGGTCTTGCTAACTTGCCTTCCAAGAATGAACTTGGGGCGCAATGAATCATGGGATTGGTATTCTTCAGTGAGGATGTAGACGATGTATTCTTGATATTTGTGGCTGGGCAAGAACGACATCCGGGGATTTTTACCATCCTCCCTGCTTCTCTTCTTAGTATTGGAACTGGTCTTTGGCAATAGAAGATGAAGTAAAATTAGTACACGAGAACACAAATACGATTAAATACGAATATTGAGAAACACCCCTTGGTTTGGGGCTGAATGACCTTTGACCCCATTGTGTGATAAGACCTGCAGGTTCTTGCCCCATTGCACATTAACCATAGATGTAAAGCAATACAACAGCCTTTCAGAGCTGCTTTGATTTAGTCATTCTGTCAAATACTTATAATCCGGTCCCTGGGTATAGGCGTGACTTTATGAAGTCATTGGGGCCTGGTGTGTTTCAAGCGGGATTCAAACAACTCGAGTTACTGTAGAGTGGAAAACATGCTGGCAGGAGATCAAAGAGACCAATGTGCGAGGCGCTCCATTTTTACAAATCCCACATCTTCGGCAAATTGTGTGAAGCTGACAGTTTGTCGTGGGTCCCTTGCGATGCTCTCTACTGAACTCTCACGCCTCCTGTTGTCTCCCTTGTTCACGGCGCAGGGCCAAACGGTAAGTTGATGAGCAGAGAGATAGTCCCAGAGTTGTATTTCAAACAGAACCCTAGCTGATCAAGAATGGAGTCATGGAAATGGAAGCAAACGCTTCCAGTGAAGGTTCCAGAGAGGAACTCGCCCCTTCCGCTGTCTTCCTGTCGAACATTTGGGATTTACGATTTTAGTTTATCCATTCACTGCAGGACTGTGTTTAGAAAATTAATTATTTAGGGAATTTGAATGTTTTATAAGCAATTGCCCAATCTGGTCCTTTATCAAACTGACTGTTTAGTTAGGAAAGGGCACAGATATGGGAATTATTGTTGTTTATAGTTTTATGAAAATGACATATTTGTATTATTTTATTACCCTCCAGCACTTGGAAGGGTCTCCTTCCTGTCTTTCTCCATGACTGTATTCTTGGGAATTGGGACTACGAGCTTGGTGTCTCCTGCCCTCCCTTCCAAAGCTGTCCTGCTAGTTCTGTGCAGCCATGTAGATGTAAAACCCACTAGATGGGAGCTCGAGAGGAGCTTCTAGAAACAGCCTGCTGCCGGCCCCGTTTAGTGTCACGTGACTGAATCGCGAGCTCTGTCGATGGGGTGTGAGTGATATGCCCTGACGTGGACAGTCGTCTGTGATGACGTTAGAGGCACGTCCAAAATACAGCCCTACAAAAGTCCTAAAAATGATTTATTTATATCTGAATAACCGTCACTACAGCCGCGAAGACCACAACAAGCTTACCTCAGTATGTAAAATATCGATGCAATGGAAAGGATACTGACTCATTCCAGAAATAGAATCAAATCCTGGCATGAGCACAACTGACCATCTTCATTAAAAAAAAAAAAACATTATTATAAATGCTACTCAGCTACCCTCTGTTTTACCGAATTAGTAAATTATTATTTGGTCACTATTCATTCCCTTAGTGTTTTGTCCCCTACAGGAAAATCAGTGTAAGCAATTAAGAAGTTTCACTTCAATTATAAAACAGTTTAATTCAAGTTACTGGATAGATGATAGCTGTGAGAGTTAGTCATAATGGCATTAAAAATATAATTTAGAAACTATTAATAAGCATGAACTTCACTTCTACCACAAACATTAATACAGTCATTAAATATTTATGGGTGTTTTGACTCCTTGTTACGGTAATATAGAGATAAATATACACAGTAAATCCGCTAAACCCATTGTGCTTTTCGTGTCTCTGCTGCATCCCATAGTGACTCCGGACCCCTGAGACTCGCCAGGACTCCTTCCCCCCCTGAGGACGAATCCCCGCCGGACAGCCCCGAGATCGCCCCCAATCACTCATTAAGGCCCACCTCGCCTGGCCCTCCCCGGCCCAAATCCCCCTCACAGGTGCTTTGCTGCTTAAAACCGACTGGGCCTCATTCTACATGCCACCCTTGTCCATTGTTTAAGGTCCTCACCTCTCTGTCCTCTATCGTGAGGGAAACTTTGACATCCTTCACTGTCAGGTCAGGCCCGACTAGTCACCCTATTCATTCCTAAAACACTCACAGGGATGCACTTGGGGGCTCTTGTCTGAGGATAGCCATGTACCCTGTTAGCTTGTGATGTACCATGAGCATCCGGCACCCCAAGCCTGGATGAATATGTGTGTCAGGTAGTGATGGCCAAATGAAGATTCATGAACCATTTGCTGTATTTTCTGACTCCACTAGATGGTGCTCTGTTCAAAAAACAAGCCCCAATGCAAACCAAGGGTACCATATAGTGGGTTCAAAAAATACAGAAAATGGTTCATGAAGCCTCCTTTGGCCTTCACCAGTGTCAGGTGTCAGTGAATGACTGTAGTTGTAGTTCACAGTTGCAGTTTAGAATGATCCAGATAAGGCAGGGAAGGTTAGTCACATGCTTTCGTATTTGGTGCCTTCGTGAGCAGTAGGAATTTGTCAGTAATAAGATGGGAGGTTAATATTAAACGACAAACGGTGTGGTGAAAAGCGGCACCCTTTGTGGTTATTTGTAAGTGGTTACCTGTGGTGTGGCAAACAGGAAGTGCTCATTCTCATGCAGACACCGACTCTGATGGAATGCTTTCTGGGTCTTTCAGCTTAAAAAGGGCCCCCCGGTGCCACCCCCGCCCAAGGTTACACCCACCAAGGAACTCCATCAGGAACAGATAGTCAGCCTCTTCGACAACAGCTTTGGCCCCGAGGCCACACCCTCACAGGTGAGTGCCACCTTATGGCCAGTGCAAGAATAGCAAGTCCTGTGGCACATGGGTGAAATGACAACACTTAGTTCCATGCCCCTTTTTATGTAAATAACAGCTAATTAGCTAAAAGATATATCTTTTTCATTGCACTTATTTACTTATTTACTTATTATACTTGTAAATAGCTTCATTTTAATAGCTAAAGTCTTTGTAATATCATAAGCGCTGTCATCATTTTCTGCAGAGATATACATGAGTCCACCTGACCCTGTTTTACTAAGAAATTTGAAGGAGGGGTAGATGTGGTACTGTCTCTTTAAACAACATCCGTCATTTCAGCTGTAGGGCCCAGTAGACCGAGGACAGGCCGACAGGTGAATTAATTATATATTCTGAAAAGGCAGAGATGCGAGACTGGCAGCGCAGCCGTGTGCGTACGTGAGGCTCCATCAGATGGACTCACGTCATCGGATCACATGAGATCACGAGATTCGTTTGATTCCTGCAGCCACGATTCAGGCCACTCTGCCCCCACAAGCCATGTGCGTGTCAGCAACACCGCAGATGACATGTGACCTGTGAGAATCATAGCGGGCCTGTAGTTTCGGCGATGGCCCATTTCTCTCCTGGGAAATCACTCCCTACCCAACCTGATGCCCCGTAACCAGTGGCATTCCTGCCCGGATATTTAAGAGGAGCCATTCTATAAAAGCGGGGATGTTTAATCAATTTGTGGCACTGTAGTGATTCATGACTGTGTGTTTGTGGAGGGGGGTGATGATTAATGTGTTTATCACCTGAGGATAATAAACACAGAGAGGAGGAGGGGTTCCCAGATCACCCTCAGCACCGTACCAAACCTGCACCAGCATCCACACTCAATGTTCCTCGTGCCAATTAAAAGCGGGGGTGTTCGTCACCTCTGTCCCCAGGAGGGGTCAGTAGAGTTTCAGAATCCTTCAGAAGCTTCATTATTGATCTTAATTAGCAGAATTACAGCACACAGAAAAATCAAGCTCTCAATGGACCCACAAACAATAAATCACCTATGCATTCATCTTCTAATCAGGGCCAATATTGCTAAAAATATTTGCGGCCCATTACTGTGGCCTTTGGAGCAAAAGTCACATTTTGTTCAGACTTTTTTTGTACGTGATCCCACTGGCAAAAGTCGGAAGTGGACCGTGTGTAGAGATCTGGCTTGCAGACAGGCAACCTGGCAAAGTAGGTTAAAACTAAGAATCTCTACTAGAAAAACAAACACTCCTTTATGGCAGAGATCAAAAATTATATAATACCACAAATGGCAGAATACAAATAACGTCTACTAAGCAGAAGCTTCATATAGACCATCATGCTAACAACCCAAAGGTTGCTGGTTCAAATCCCAGAGGAAATTGTAACCCTTCCCTGTACTGCAAGTCACTTTCGATAAAACCATCAGACAAATGACTAAAATGTCAGCCAAACTAATTCAAGATCAACACCAGACTGCAAAGCAAGGGTAGCTTATGTAGGGAAGGCGGCTGAAATCAGTGACCCCATGAGGGGCAAGAACAAGTAGGATTTTATTGTTTGGAACCTTCTGGAAAGCTAGTGAATCTCCTAAAAAAATGAAAGTGTTTTGACTGCTGCCCTCTGGTGGACACACAGAGAATTGCTTGGAACCGTAACATGAAGCTTCCAGATATGTAAATATAAATAAATTAACCCTGTTTTCTGCTAATCCGATTGGGAGTCTCAGGTGTGGATAAATAAATTAATTGTTATAATGGGGGGAATCTTTAGTGCTACCCGTGGGTGAACCTGAGCTCCACAGAGTCTCCTCTGGTCAAAAACATCCTGACGAGACTGCAGGAGCTGAGTCCTGCGTGGGGCTGCTGCCTGTGGTTCTGGTGGGCTTGTGTGGACAGCCAGGCTTGCAAAACCGCAGATTTACGGCACGTCACGGCTGCAGTTCGATATGACAGCAGAAACCCAACTTTACTTGTGCGAAAAGGCCATGATCTGCGGCATAGGACGCCTCCTGATGCCGGAATGTTCTCCTTCATCCCATGCAGAAGGAGGCGGCTGGGGGATCCCTCCTGGATATGGATTTCGACCCATTCAAGCCCGACGCCACCACCCCCATCGGGCAGACGCAGTCGCCCCTGTCACAGGTGCGACCGTCGCTGTCTTCAGCATCTCACAAGGACGCCATGCTAGACCCACAACTTAAAATTGCTTAAAATTAACTTAGAGAGAATATGATACTCAGATTTATCTATATAAGTGTCACATCTCCATTTTTCCGGCATGAACGAATCACCGAATGACTGCTGCGCCCCCACAGACTCTGCCTTGGGACCTCTGGACGGTAAGCGGCCCGTTCCTCTGATTAGCCAGAATTCGATCCTGAGGTCACATGTCCAGGGAACAGGCTTCATGCATCCCACAATTCCCTGTGTTAACCGAATGTGCCGCTTCTCTTCCCTCAGGCACCCGCTGCTGCATCTTCTCAGCCAGTGAGTAAAGCGTGCATGTTGGGGGGAGGGGGCGGGGTGCAGGGTGTAATGCAGTTACATTACATTAGAATCCAACCCCCCCCCCCCCCCCCCCCACCTCAGGACCAGGCTGGTGGCGGCACCTGGATGGCGGACTTCGGCACCTCCGCCACGGCCTCCGACACAACCGAGGACCAGGCCGGTGCTCCCCAGGACCCCTTTGCCGGGCAGGGAGATGGACAGGGGTGGCCCCCCGCAGACGGCTGGGGGTCTGAGGCGGCACCTGCAGCAACAGAGGAGGAGGTTAGGAGCTGGAGCCCCGACCCCACACCAGAGGCTGAATCATGTGCTACGGGGGGAGGCGAGGCGGAGGCAGGCCAGGGGGCGTGGCTCGGGGGCCACTCACAGAACATGCCGGGAATTATATTCACCAATGAGTTTGGGCAGGAGATTGAGGACACCACTGAGGGGAGCCGGCAGGGACTGAACATGCCGCAAGACGGGGCAGATGACGGCGCCAGGGGCTGTACCGTGAATGGGTCAACGTCAGAGGGCGAGCCAGCAGAGGAGTGGGGGGAGAGGCAGTACCAGAGCGACGGGTCGGCGGGTTTCATGCAGGATGACCAAGGAGGGGCAGCACAGAGCCAGGCAGAGTGGGTTGCAGAGGGCCAAGCAGACGCCTTACAGGAGCAGGAGGGTCAGGCAGGTGACTCCAGCAACCTCAGCCAGCCCGCAGAGCTGCCAGAGGGGGCAGGTTTATCACAGGGTGACCCCTCCGGACAGCAGGGTGGCGACAGTGAGGCTACTAGCACGGAGGTTCTTGACTTTGAATCGGATCCGTTTGCGGAGACTCCCAAGGAAGACGGCACCGAGTGGGCTGGTGACCCTTTCAACAGTGAGGAGAACCAGATGTGGCCTGACAACTGGGAAGGGAAGGCTGCTGAGGAATCCTGGGCGCCTGCTGGCACAGAGGAGGGGCTGGATAATGGCAGCAGTCAGGTTGCGGCTGGCGGCAGCTTCTCCACCGACGCCCAGGGGGACCCTGCAGGGAGCTGGCGAGGCACCGAGGCCGAAGAGGACGGCTTCGCTGCACCCGATGGCACTGGGAACGGGGAGAGGGGGGAGGGACCACCAGCCAACACAGATACGGGCCTCCCAGTGATGTCCGGGTCCTCGCAGAGCCCTGGGAACAGTAGCTTGAGAAACGTGTCCAGCCCCAAAGAGGCAGAGAACAACAACTCAGACCTGTCCGAAGATGAGGTCGCAAACCGCAGATACGGGAAGTTGTACCAGGAAGTAGAGGCGCAGAAGGCGGAGGAGGTATACAGCGGTCGTCTCTTCCCACACGTAGCGTAACGTAGCACAGACGAGGATCCCTCAGTTGCCCTCTCGCTCCCCTCTGATGAAAAATCTCTCCTTGTCAGCTTATCCCCCGGCCGTACCCGCCTTCCTCCTCACCCGCCCTCACTTTCTCTTCTCTTTATTTGTTTAGTTTCTGTCATTATATGTGTGCTAACTCGATCTGATTAGGAGCTTCAGTGTTAACTGTCTCTTTCTGGTCCTACGTAGGTGTCCGACAATGCATTTAATGGATTCTCCCAGGTAATTAGTCCTTTCAAAACTTCATGAATTCTCGTACCTTGCGTAAAACCCACAACATTATTTGCTGGCTGTTGCATTATTTACATGGAATATTGCGGAAGTTGTGGCGCTTTCTGCTGGGGAATACCGATAAGTCTGTAGAAAGATCCAGAATGACCCAGCTGTCACAGTTCCTGGAAAAATACTTAGCTGTAAAGTGAGGCCCCTGGTGTGGGTCCTTAAGCTTAGGGAAATTTAACAGATTCCCTTTGTGCAATGACACAACACGAGTGTATCGTTGTCATATATTAACATTTTCCTAAATTACTTGTTAAAATTATGCTTTCATGTGTTCTAACCAGCCATGCTGTTTATAAGACCATTGCCAGATTTTCTTTTTTGTTGCTAAAAAGCATGAAGAATGTTAAATATAATAATAGATCAATTTCGCCACTTCAGAGTGAGCAAGCGACGATGGGTGTAGCTCTTTGTGCTGTAAAAGTGAAGAATAGTCATAAACAGGAAATGACATCGGTCTCAGTATTAATCCCTGATAAATCGGGATGTCGTGCTTCGAATGGCCTTTTCGATTTATACGGCTGCAGCTTGATTTGGGAGCAGCTGTGATGTCGCAGCAGAAACAGCACAAACAGACTTCACCATGTGCACCGACTCTGTGACCTTCATCACCACCTAATTCCTCATTGCATGGGACTATGAATAATGTATTAGCTTAATGTGTTGCAAGTTTTTTTCTTCCGTTTGTATGTCTTCATTAGTCCACGAAGTACCTTTGTAAATAATTTCCTAAGATCTATTAGATTCTTTCTAACCCTTTGTTAATTAATGTGATATCAATATGGTATTAATGTAATATTACTATGATATTAAGATCAGGGGCAAGTTTATTGTTTCTGGGGACCCACTGAAAATGTCACTTTTGTAGTGACTGTTTTTGGCCAACAGGGGGCCTCCCAAACTGCATATTTTGAGTGGTAGCAAACACCACTGCTGAATATGATAGCATGCGTGAAGGTGAGAAACTGAATTTTATTGCATTGAGAAACTGGCTACTCTTCACAGTGAGGTATTATTAATCTTTGATCTGATTGGATGGTCTTGGTCACATCCCTGCGCGTGGGGCTCTTATGCTGTGTCAAACTCTCTCCCCCATTAAGCTGGACTCAAGAAAGCCAGTTACTGCTGGTACTAGCGAGGGTGTATCCGATGCTGTGGTGAGTCTACCCAATAGCCTCGTTTGTTAAGGGCTGTGTTAAGGTGACATTCTCATGATGTCACTGTGAGTATTTTTATTGTATGTATTTATCAGTATTTTTGTTATGTTTGGTTTGTGGTTCTGCGGCATCATCCGTGTGTCATATTTTATTTTTTTTATCTTTATGTGCATTTTGCTCGTATTGTTTTTTTTATTTGTTATAGCCGCCGTCTGTTTGATTTCACGCGTATTCGGCGCTGTGTGTTCATTCTTTGTGCAGCGCTACTTGTTACTGAAATGCCAGTTCGCTGTACTTGTCATTTTTGTGCATTTTTTTTCTCTCCTGCTTTCTTGCCTGCGCTGTTACATTATGCGTGGCTGCCCTGCATCTCCTTCACATGCCTGTTTGGAGATTCATGCGATTACTGCCTGTGCTACTGGGTGTTTGTAGGTCAGACACAGAGAAGGACACATCCTGCATGTCATAGTTACACCCTGGATTTTGGGTTTTTTTTTTGTTTGTATATTTGCTTACTGCATGTAGAGCAGAACCTGATTGTTTATCATGCATGCTGTGATGATGTAAGGTCAGTCTAGTCCAGGCTGACCTCAAGCTACTGGAACTGGGTCAGTTTGTAAAACTCACTGCTGGCTCAGTGGGAAGGTGCTAATGATCTCTACTGCTCCTCAAAAAAGCCTGGGGCGGAGACCCCTGCCCCGGAAACGGAGGTGGGCCCCGAGCCCCAGCCTGACACCGCCCAGGCCGCAGAGAGCCCAGGGGCTGGTGAGGCCAGCCCTCCTGGCGACAAGGAGGCGGTGAGTTACCACCACCATCAGGGGGCGCTCTTGCTCGTCCCTTACGTCACGGCTGTCTGTGTTGCCATCTTTAAGGCCACTGGTGCTGATGACACCAGGGTCTTGTCATGGTTTTCGCTGCAATCGCTGTCATCATGCGGATCATACTGCCCATATCTTCATGATCAGCATCATTGCTACTACCAACATCAACGTCATCATCATCACCATCATCATCACCTTCGTCATCGTCATCATCATCACCATCATTATCATCGCAGTCATCGTCAGTGTCATTATCATCACCTTCGTCAATGTCATCATCATCACTATCGTCAAAGTCATTATTGTCAACATCATCATTGACACCATCATCATCCTCATCAGCATCATCATCACCATCATCATCATAATCATCTCCTGTCATGTCTGCTGTCTTGCTCCGAGTCTTTATTTACCTCCTGACTACTCTGGGATACCTGATCTGCCAGTCTTTTCATTCCACACATTTCATTTGCTTCGCTCCTCTCATGTTACATGTACCGTGCTCGTAGACTGTACGAGTCTTGAAACACTTGCTTAATTCAGCAGAAATATTGCAAGTTTATTGGTTTTATGACAAAAACATTTGTTAATTTGTTTACAAAAATATATTTATCACATTAGAAACAAGCAGCAGTTTTCAGTAAAACATTAATTTCAAGCACTAATAAACTGAAACCCAAATTGTGGTTCTAATAGGACTGTTCTGAGTTAAAAAGTTCATTGAAAATTTGGTGCTTTTAAATTAATAACACCTTTGCAATCATTTTTGCATACAACACCAAACATCTGTATTTAGTACCCCTTTGAGAGCCAATGACAATTGCTATTAATGGCAAAATAGCAGAACTCAATGAGTCATTCAGAAAAATTATGACCATAACAAGAAAATGTCTGTGAGGAAGATCTGTGCAGATATGTTAAACGTTCCTTGTCAATGGAATCTCGTCATGAAACCAAAACATTTGCAACATTGATACTGAATTAAGCAAGCACCCCAAGACTTTCTGTGAGCACTGTATATCAGCGTGTAACACGCCACAGAGCCTCACCACAGGCGTTAGGACATGTATCCATCGTAGAGACCAACGTCACCCTCTAAACACCCCAAGAATAGATGTGTGTGTTTCTGTCTTGACATCCGCACCCTCCGCATGGCCCCGCCCACTCATAGCCACACCCTCCATGTGACCCTGCCCACTCATGGCCACACCCTCTGTGTGTCCCCACCCCCTCACGCTGCAACCCGCCTGGTCCTGACTGCAGGATGCCATTTCATCTTGTCCCGAATGACAGTGTTGGAGCATCATTGCCCATCACGCCAGAGGCCTCCCCTTCCACCACAGTGCTGGATCTGTACTATGTTGACGTTTCCTTGTCATTGCTCCCCGTTAAGGACATCCCTGAGGCAGAGGCAGGAGAGCCCCCGGTGAGTCCGGAGGCTGAGCCCACCGAGGTATGTAGGGGGGGGGGGGGGGGGGGGGGGGGGGGGGGGGGGGGGGGGGGGGGGGGGGGGGGGGGGGGGGGGGGGGGGGG
>JAODLD010000088.1:7502261-7517723 GCA_026781065.1 Mormyrops boulengeri | reverse complement strand
GTTGTATGAGGTCAGCAGATCACTAAGGTATTCAGGTGCAAGGCCATTCAGTGCTTTATAGGTTAATAGCAGTATTTCATAGTCAATCCGAAACTTAACTGGAAGCTAGTGAAGGGAGGATAAGACAGGGCTAATGTGATCAAATTTTTTAGTGTTTGTGAGAACCAACAACCTTCCTAGCCTACTGAGCCACACAGCACAATTTGAAACACACCAATGGGAAGCATGCTGTAGGTATCATGTACTATATTAATATTTGGTTTCATTTTTGGCTTTAAGGAACATAAACATAACTATAAGGAAGGTGTAGGCAGCCGTCTGGGCCCCAATAACTAGGGGCCCCATGACAACAACATTTCCCAAGGTTACACTTAAGGATATGACATAATATGATGATATACATTGTGGCAACATGCCTGTTATTTGCATTTTTAACAACAGTTTTCAGGATAGACAAAGTTGCCCCCCATCCCGGCCGTAATGGACTATTCTACTTTGAGACTTCGCACTACCCAACTTTAGCAAAACGGCTAACCTTCTTAAAGACTAACCTTAGCAAAACGGTTAACTTTCTTAAATCTGGCCATTCGACGGCACAATACCCCTTCCTTCCGATCAGTGCATTTTACTGACAGCATTCTTGCCCCCACCCTGATCTATAAGTTTTACCGTTGCCCCCCCCGGGCTTTGATTAGTGTATTATTGATTTTCCACTGTTTCGGTTTCCCTGTGGTTTCTCTTTCTGCTCCAAAAAACAGCTCAAATGAGCCACTTAGTGTCATTTCTTGGTTTGAGACGCTCACCTTGTAGTAAGAAATTATGCTGATGGGTTTTCTAAGAAAGCGATGAAAAGACAAACGTCCAGTAGCTGCTGAATCGAGCATCCGAACCCCACAGATCTGCATTTCGTATATTAACGCTAATGTGAATCTGGTTAGGCCAATAGTCATGTTTAAGAATTCTGATTTTTGTAAAGCGTCTTTTGTAAAATGTATTAATACTGTGCATCTGGCAGGGGGTGGATGTATAAGGTTTTAGGAAAAGCTACCCGGATTATTTTCAGGGGTATTTAGGTCTACAATAGTGTGGGGTTTGGCTAAAAATCATCAGTAATCCTATGGCGTGAAACATGAGTAGTTAAACTGTAGTTTCCCCAATTCTGTTAGCATAAGTCAGTGTTTCCTCAGCCATGCGTGTGTTTAGGTTCAGCCGTCAGTTTTTGCTACGAGAAGAAAAGCTGTGAGAAGCTGGTAGCTATTATTATAAAGTGTTTGGATCCGGGACAAAACTCATCGTTTCAGGTAGGCCTATTGTAAAATTCTCTTACCATTATTTTTATGTAAATGTGTAACAAAATTAGCGAATGACCTGCAGTTCCAGCTTCTGCTATTTTTATTTCAAATGGGCGATGGAACCAGGGTATTGAACTCAGTGGTGTAAGCTTTTTAAGATGGACACCAGTGCAAGATGTGTAGTTTCTGGACACATGCCTGTGCACAAAAACAAAGCCTCTGACCTTGATGGTGATACTGATGTACTATGTGTTTTTGTGAAACATCCTTAAGGTACACAACATTAACCTTTATTGCCTTATCATAAAAAAGAAAAATTAAAAATTGTACACCTAAGCAAGACAGATTTGCCAGCCAGGTAGCCAAAAAGGTATATATATGGCTTCGTTTCCAGCATTTCATAATGTAATGTAACGTGCTTAGGTAATTTTAAGTAATAGATTAATAGCCTCGTAATTCTCCCCGGGAAAGGGCCCATCCACACTCCGTGCGCCCCCCGTTTCTATAGTTCCGCCAGGGACTGAAATGAATGGTTGAAGATTTTTGTGCTGAGATAATGTACCGTTGGGTGGTGCAAAGCAATTCGGATCTGGGACAAAACTCATTGTGTCAGGTATGAGACTCTGATTGCTCTATAATTCGTTGTTTTAAATGCACTTTGATTAAAAACTGAAAACTACAAAACAAACTAGCTTGACTCAGCACGTTACCTTATACGGGCCAGAAAATGACCAACGTGTCACTTCTTGATACGGTTTAACACGCTCGCCTTGCAGTAAGAGTTTATGTTGACAGGTATTTTATGAATGTGAGAATATTCTCGCTGTGTCGATGTGATGAAATGAATGTCCTGTAACTGCGGATTCTCTCTGGTTTCTGTACCAGGTAATTAAGACCTTTTGCGCCTTTTTAAAATATACTTTTAAACATAGATCGGTGATGTTATGGACGGGGGTGTTTCGATAGTTGTAAAATATCGGTTTTAACACCAATAGGCTATATTAGAATATAGCGTTTGAATAAGTACAAGGAACAAAATTGCACCGTTAGGCAGCGACGCCACTTGACTTTTTGTGAGGATCCGAACTGCTGTGTGACTCGAACAACTGGGTGAAAATATTCGGCTCCGGGACTCGGCTTATTGTAACTGGTACGTATGCAGGTTATGCTCATTTCATTATTTTGTTATGCAAATAGGATATAAATGCGAGGTCCGTGGGCCCCTAGTTTCCGCGGCCCCAGTGCGGCTGCACTGCCTATATTTCTGCCTATGATTGATATGAACAGCTATAGGTTTTTGTGATGAGATCATGTGTCGTGTAGCGATGAGAAGGTCTTCGGATCTGGGACAAAACTCATTGTATCAGGTATGAGATTCAGCTATTTTTGCGCTGATTGACCAGGGTTTCTGTACTGTTACGAGTTTTTGCCTTTTGAATATAGGAGTTATGGCGGGGTCATTTTGAATTCGTTGTTAAATATCGGGATTAACACCAATTGGACTGCTTATTAAATTAGAATATTGCGTTTGAATCAGAAGACTTGGTTTCAAAGAACAAAATAGCGCCATTAGGGAGTGACGCCACTTGACTTTTTGTGAGGATCCGAACTGCTGTGTGACTCGAACAACTTGATGAAAATATTCGGCTCCGGGACTCGGCTTATTGTAACTGGTAAGTATATTATAGCAGGTTACGTTCATTTAATAATTTAGTCACGCAAATGGGATACAAAATCGGTATTTAATTAATCCCGGTGGGGGGGATTACAGCAACTGGCTATTACCCCTATATCAGCTGGGGGTATGAATCTTATTCAATAGCCAGACTGCAACAGGGCCACGGGATTCGACCCGCCAACCATTCGGTCGCAGGCACAAAGTTCTAACTGATCTAGTCACACACCACCCCTTAAAGCACATCGGTAGAACCAGGTTGTAAGTAGCATGCAGTTTGGGTTGAATTTTTGGCTTATGGACGGAGCATTATCGCTTTCTAAGATAATTTTTCAGACAGTTCTGGTGCGTTGATAAATGTTTCATATGACTAAAGTCACATAGAACCGAAGTGAAGAAGGAAAAAATAATAAAATAGTAATTTTATAGTAGTAAATTATTTTTATTTATTGTAACTCAGATGTGTCTTGTATATTAGCGTAACATTTAATCTGATTATAATTATGTTATTAAAATTCGGATTTTTGTGAAAGTGTCTTGTGTAAATCTTATTAAAACTGTACATCTGACTGTGGGTGGATTTATAACGTTTTAGGAGAAGCTATCCGTATTATATTCAGAGGTATTTAGGCCTACTATAATGTGGGATTCAAAATCATGACAAGTCTTATGGCGTTGAAGCATTTGAGTGTTAACCTGCAGTTTGCCCGCTTCCTTTAGCATAGGCCGGTGTTTTCTTCAGCCGTGCGTGTGTTTAGGCTCAGCCGCCTGTTTTTGCTATGAGATGAAAAGCTGTGGGATGCTGGTGGCTATGGTTATAAAGTGTTTGGATCTGGGACAAAACTCATCGTTACAGGTATTTAAACATTCTGTTACCGTTATTTTATTATACTATTATGTTATTAATGTGGGTAAGGATTAGTGACGTGTCAGTGTATAAATGTTTTTGGGGGAAAATCATAGCTCAGGTATTTTTTATTTCTAATGGGCGATGAAAACAAGATACTTAAATGAAAAACTAAAGGCTTTTGAAATGACACAGTATGCGGTGGTATGAGATTTTCAGGTATGAGATTGGGCTGTTTTTGCGCTGATTGTTCCGTCATTCGTCACTTTATTTACACTTAAAATGAAAATTACAAATGACACTTGACTGAAGTAAAACCTCACCTAGGCCAAGAAATGACCGATTTTCTCCTTTTGGACAAATAGCCTATACATAGGCCTATATTAAACATGTTATTCCTTACTACGGTTTAACACGCTTGCCTTGCTGTAACAGTTTTTATCGACTCGTATTTTCGAATGTGATGAAAATCTGAATGCCCAGTAAATGCAGATTTTCTAGGTTCAGTACTCAGCAGTTATTTTTACCTTAGAATACATGCCTAGATCGGTGGAGTTAGATCATTTTAGTTAATTAGTTATTTTTTTCATTCGGGGTAAAATATCATTCTTAGGCCGCATTACTTATTAAATAAGAAAAATAGTGTTTTAATAAGGCGACGTGGGTTCATGGAACAAAACAGCGCCACTAGGGCGCGACGGTACTTGACTTTTTGTGAGGATTTGAACTGAAGTGTGAATCTGGCAGCGTGGTGAAAGAATTCGGCTCCGGGACTCGGCTTGTTGTAACCGGTACGTACATCATACTTTCATTTAATTATTGCAGAACTGATCGTAAAACGTTGGTAATAAATTACTTGGCAATTGGACGTAAAAAAGTCGGCTTTCATAATCGCAAACATAATTCGAAGTAAACCAGTAAACAACGCATGTAAATATTGTGGGGGGGGGGGAAACTGTCGTCTTATTTCAATAAGCAAGCGGTTAACTTCCGTTATCACTACTATTAATCACAACATTTAAATAAAGTGTATAAAAAAATGGACGTTATGCCAATAAAGCCGTTTGCGGGAGGTGTATAAGTTTCTGCAGACACGCTTCGTCTGCATACGTCGCTGTAGTTGAGTTCAGCATGTTTTTGTCCTGAAATGTACGGCTGTGGGTCACTGAAAGTGGCTATTCATATAAATTATTCGGACCAGGGACAAAGCTTGTCGTTTCAGGTATGTGTGATTTATGCTGTTGTTCAGTTAAATGCGGGGAATTCGGGAATAGTGATATACCGAAGTAGCATAAAGTGTAATATCATTTTAATAAAGTTTGGCGTCGCGTTGTGTGGTGCTGTGCTGTTTACGAGTTTTTTCATCCCCGTTTACTAAATAACCAAAAACAAGACGATGCTGTGCGCGTTTTGGCTTCATTCGAAGGGTTTCGGGTAAATTCACTGGTATAAAAAGGAGCAAGTCTTGTTTGCAACCGTAGTTAGAGATGAATGAATCGGGGATCTAAGTCTTTACTTGGGGGGCGGACTTATATATAATATGAAAATCTATTAATGCCTTTAACCAATAAATACACATTTATTTGGCCGGGGGGGGCTAAAAGACATTTTAAGGGGGCTGAAGTCTCCCTAACGACGCAATGGTTTTAGCAGGCAAATATTTTCAATTTGCAGCATTGCAATGGATTGTGTAATATACTTTCAGACTAGAAAATTTTACTGGTGCTGTGTTTGGCTGTTCTAAATGTTACAGTGCTATATAAGATAGATAGATAGATAGTGAGACTGTCACAAATGTCAAAAAGTTTTTTGTACAGCGACAGAGGTTGCACACTGTCAGAACAAAGGGTATACGGCCGTGGTACAGTTTTGTTCCTCAAGGTACAAACGACATTAATGCTCCCCAAATAGTACAAAAATGTTCCTCAGAGTCCATGTCTGTATCTTAAAAAGTATGTTTACCTGCAGCTAAGGGTAAAACTGACAGGCTCTTAGCGACAAGTACTTGTACCCTTAAAGGTACAAATTGGTACTTTTTTTCTGACAGTGTAGTTACAGGTATGATTATATATTTTTGACAGTAATATGTAGCAAAAGCACGTATGTTACCAGAACCTGGATAGCACCACTGATACTTAAGTGCACTTCACAGTTTGAATCCACTTTGAAATAAAAAAAAACATTAAAATATAGTTTATATATAGCACTATATACTACAGAACTGAGCTGCTTCACACTCTTGTAGTGTCGTCACACTGGATTATTTATCATTTAAATTATACTGAAATTAGTCGTATATCTATATATTGATTTCTAGATATAATTTCTGTCAATAGAAAATCCATCCCCATGTCAGAACTGCTTTAACCCGAGTTTTCAAGCGAAAATTATTTCAGAGACATGCAATTTGACAAGGGTTTAAAATGAAATAAAAGGTAGCACTTTACTAGTAACTCAGTTACTACTGAAGTATAAATTGTGAACAAATATAGTTGCTACTTGAGATAAAAGATGCGTCACGATTCATTAATGATGAACAAACAGTAGATCAGTATTTCACTTGTGTTATTCATGACTTGGTCCTTCGGTAGTTCACAAAGTTTTAGAGAATTAACAGATATAGTAACAAATATAGTAACTGCTTGGGATGAAATATGCGTCACGATTCATTAATAATGAATTAACATGAGATCAGTATGTAACTATGACTTAATTTGTGGTTAATTAATACATAAGTAACAGTATAATGTTATATTATTTGTGTTCCATCAAGTAAAGTGCTAGCAAAAAATATATAAATTGAAAATGGTGAAAATATAGTTTGTAATACGGTTTGCTCTTGATTTTCACACTTTTTAGCACCGGCTTTGCAAGGTCACTAGTACTTCTGTCATGCGATATAAAGTAGGTTAGCATTTAAGCAATTTCTTTCACTTTTAATTTTTATGTGCAGTATACAGTAATTGAAATTCACACCCACATTATATATTTTTGAAATGAGAAGCTGTAAAATGTACTGGCATCATCAGGGGCTGCCATTTGCTAATTATTATTATTATTTATTTATTTTAATGTTCAGAAAATAGTATTTATTGACCAAATTATGTCATGTGACAACATTAAAAATACAGCAAAATTCTCTGAGAAGCAAAACATACAAAACAACAAAACAAGATCGAGTTAAACTAACTGCCACTGAAATACTTTCCTCAGTGTTTTACGATTCGGTTTGGTATTTAGATTGTGAGAAACAAAGCTAAATAGATATATAAAATGCATAAAGATCAATAAAAGACACCTAACCGAACACTGACATGTTAGTCTTAGCTGTGTCTGGTCTCTGTTAAGATTGTGGGAATGGATAATAGCTTTTTCCTCTATCTGTAACGCTACTCGGAAACAGAAGGGCACTTGATGTTGTAAGATGGCATGTAATAATAATACTGCTTTCATCAAGCTATTCCAGCAGCTTAAATCAGCCCTAATGCTGCCTCGGGTAATCAGTTAATGGGGATGCTGACGTGAGCTTCCATTCCTGATGCTATCTTCACAGACAAGAAGCCCGTCATTCCAGATGTGACCGTTTATCATAATCCAAAGAATAAAGAGATCCTGTGTGTGGCCAGGAACATGTTCCCGGACGTGCTGAAAATGACATGGCAGAAGGAGGGCGTGAAGGAGGATGCCCTGACCACAATACAGGAGATGAAAGGCACCGTGTCCAGCTTGATTATAATGAATAGGAATGGGACAGAGGAGCTTACCAAATATGCCTGCCAAGTGGAACATGAGGGCTTCCAGAAACCTCAAGAATACCAAGTGATCAGCACTAAAGGTAAAGAAACAATCTCAGCGTCCTCATCATCACAGTATCCAGCATGGCTCTCATTTCTGCTTCATGAACAGCTCTTTGTAACCAGCAGGTGGGAATGAAAATTCAAAGCCAGTTCCCGGCCAAGTGACGTGTGCACCTAAGACATCCACTGGCTATTTGGCTGGTGAGCATAAACGTCCACACCTGTATTGTATGTGGAGAACAGATGGATGAGCAATTTAATAACGGTTATGGTCTTGCTTCTCATTCCTTTGATTATTACTGTGTGTTTGAAAACTGAACGCTCTTGTTTACAATGCAGAACTAAGCCTGTTGAAACATCTGCTTAAGCAGTGAGCTGGTAACTTCAGGCTGTTTGGCAGGAGTGCCGGCCCTCGTTTGGCTGTAGGGTGATCCACCTGCTTTTTCTTTAGTTTCAGGTACCGACCCCGTTAAGAAAAGTGAACTCCTCACCGCATCACTGTCTTACTGCCTGCTCATACTGAAGAGCCTGACTTACTTCGGCATCATGTCTGTGCTCATCTACAAGAGATCCAGTCAGACTTCATAGCGATGGAAACGCAGCCCTGCAGCCGTCGTCATCGGTGTTGATGGAGAGCAATGTGTAGAACGCTTCGGGTCGTCGTCGTGCTTAACAGCTGCCTTATTTTACTGCTTTTTTGATTGCTCTGGATTTGCAATATATATATATATATAATTTTAATTTAACTTTTTTATATCTGGTTAATCAAAGTGACTTTGCAGGCTATTAAATCTGGTTTCAAAGTTGGCATAAATCGTATAACCACTTGATTAACTCTTTCAGTGCTTTTTGCATGCTATATTATACTGTACTGAATCTATGTACGTTTCTTTTTGATGTATGTTTATGTACTAACAGAAGAATATTTAAAAATAAATTGCTCAGATGGAGGCATTTGCTGAAAGGAAATAAAATATATGTATATCAGTAACGCAAGTGTGGTGTCTGTTTTTTGCGAACGATATATAGGCATAATAAGAGAAAAAAAATTAAAGAGAATTATCAGAAAAATCAAAAACGATTTCCGCGTGTCTGATAGCCTAATAGTTGTTTGAAATCATAAACCTAAATACCTCTTTAGTGGGGAAGACAAATTTGTTTTAATTAGATCGTTTTAAAAATTGCTAAATAAACCCAATGGCTATTTATTTGAATATAAATTGAGTTAAAATAAATTCATTAATTTAATGAAAATCTGTAAGTTTCAATTTAATTAATAATTCTGTGTTAAACGAACACAAGAAATGTATTTTAAGCTAAAAGGACTTAATTATATTGGGTGGAAATAGGTGTCATAAAAAAATTAAGTAAATCTGACAAATAATTTTTTTGAGTATGTGTTCGTGGTAAGCACTAACACAAATAATTGTTGACTTACTTTATGAAATTTGCAATTAAACAAAGCCTTTTTCTTAGCCCAATGCAACATTTTAGCATGTTACATATTTTTCATTACATACGTCAATGATGTCGGTGGAAGAACTTTCCTCTTCGATAGAGCTGATAGCCTAACTATGAAAATTTCGTAGTCTTACAGATAATCTAAAGATAAAAGTCACTCATAAATATACATTAATTGTTATAACTGGCTTCAATTGAATGAAGGTGACATACAGATGTACATTTTATTATTGTAAATAGTTGGCGAAAAAACAAGTTGTGGATCAGCATCGGGATCAGGATCCAGCCGTGGTTGCACGGTATTCCCGATGGGTTAGAATTAAGACGCTATGTCTTAAAATCATATTTTGTTGACCCAGTTCACTATACGCGCGCGCAATTTGTAATTTGACAAAGCAACATTAACGAAAAATGCAGTAGCTCGTGTGAAGTGAAATGTGGTTGTTATTTTTTTTCTTGCTGGAAAAAACCCAAGAAGCTAAAGTACGGGTGATAGTTACGAGGTTATTAGCCGTTGCGATGTTTTTCTTTGCGGGCAAGCAGATCACAGAGAGATAGCAAATTTCCACTTCCTCCGCAGGCCCCAGAGCCCCCGCGACGGAAAATTACACCTTATAGAAAGGGGTGTCATACATTCTTATAGCTCGCGCTGCGCTTCCAGCACGCGGAAAAATTAATGTTACTATTTCTATTAGATTCAGATTTTCGATTAAGTGCGCTGTTACAGCTCCTTTCCTTCGTCAATTGTGTTTAAGCGGCATGTTACACAACTGTAATAATACTGAGAATAGTCCTTATACATGAATAAAAAGCCTAGGATTTTCATGTTTACGCGCAAGCAATTAAGAAAGCGAATAAGATAAAAATTCATAAATTATTAGTAAAAACAATAAAGACAAAATGCCCAAACGACACTTTACGATTAGTCATTCATATTTATTATAATTTTAATATATGTTAACAGTTGCAATAACATGCTTTTATTCAACACTTAAAACTCAGCCTATAGGGCATGGCGGCAAATTAAACCACTACTGTCAGGCAGTAAAGCGTCCAGTTCCAAACTGCTGGGTCTTCCGAAGATCTGATGGCTCTTAGAGATAGAGTTACAGCATAAAGCTACATACAAAACCAGTGTCCCAGAAGTCAGCATAATAAATGCACAAACAAAAATATTAATGTTAGTTAAAAACCGTATGTGCGAAGAATTACCGCCATTTTAAAAACGTCAGGACTCTACACATACACGTTAATAATTCTGGTTTGTTTCACCGACTGCAATCTCTCCGAAGACGACGTGAAAATCAAGGAAGATAATCAAGAAAGCCGCGTACGGGAGGATGCAATCCTGTGTCGGTAACTGCAGAGATCACAGCTTTCATTAGGCTTTAATCAGATTTCCAAGCAATAAATAACACAAAAGATCTAAAAAATAATAATCATTCGGACCGGCTTACACTTGTCATATGATGGATTTATAAAATGCATTTCATACGCCTCCTTCATAATCACACTTCCACTGGAATCAAGCAGAGTCGCCAAGATTAAAGCAGAAATAAACGGTCTCTTGGCTTTCCGGACGGGTCAATGGGTCTGAGGGTCTCCCATCGCCGGTCAGGAGAGACGCACTCGGGACGAAGGCGAGGTGGAACCGGCGACCGAGCCGCATCGCCCGGTGCCTCCTCACTCCGGCCTAGCGGGATACCTTTATAAAAAATAGCATCTGATTATTATATTATATAGTAGGATCATAGGCTATAATTTATTAATTATATTTTTATATATATATAATTTTGTTATATATAATTTTTTGTTAAAATTAACCTACTGGAGTGATTAAACATAATCGTTACGGTCACCACAAATATTTTAAGACTCGGACATTGTTTAACTTGATATAGATCCACTGCAGATTAATCCCAGCATTCTGCTACAAATTTTCCCAACCGATTGTGTTCTCCGGCTGTTATGGCAGCAGTACCTGTTAAAAAGGCACCTTCTCCGGGTCCTGTTTTTCATCGGCTCCCTCATCAGAATCTGCGAAAGGACCCGTTTACACATCAGCGCACTGGCCATCGGTCCCCGTGCTCTTTTAAATGAAAACTCGTGCTTATATATTACATAAATGTATTGCAACTATTAAAAAAGTCACACATTTATTAAAGTATTAAGTTATGAAACGCAGGACCTAAAATGCCGTTTCAAACTCATCTAGAAAACCTCAAATTTCAGCGTTACATACAAACTGGCTACTTTCATTCTGTACACACACACACAAAAAAAAACAGAAATATTCTGATAAACTTTTATCGGGAAAAAATGTTTTGTCTCATCGCCAAGCCGCGGGTGAGCATCTGAATTCTCGCCAGAACAGCACTAGCCCACGGCCACGGCAATAACGTCGAAGCGCCACTCAAATAAACCCCAACAACGACGCGACTTCTCCTGGCAACAGCCCTGTGGTTCAGCAGTTTTTCTGCGGAGTCCTGGAAGACACACCAGTAATACCACAGCCAGACTTGGGTGCGATCCAGGCGAGTCAGTGATGGGAACAAGCGCAGCTTTGCCAACGGTAACGCTAACGGCATCTCAAAAAAAAAACACCTAATATGTCACTGAACTTAAAGGGCGCGTTTCGCAGGTCCACTCTTGAGATGTGGTTTTTAAAAGACACCAACCTATATTTTTCCACGAGGTTCTTCAAAACTCCCAATATATGAATACCAATTAGTGCTATGAAAATATTACAGTATCACTGCTATGTTAATATGAGAAACGCACTGAAGGACGAATTTTGGCTACAATACACAATTGAGTGTAACAAGTCAGCGTCATGGCCAAGCACACATGAATAACACAAGCAAAGGTCACTTCTCAGTTACATATTCATGGATGCAGTGCTGGTCAAATCCCATCACCGGCTTCGCATGGATCGATCGATGCGGCTTAGGTTCAGGATGCAAGTTTACATAGTGCCAGCTGTCAGAAAACTTGCATAATCCAACAGAGCAAAAGTTAGTTTATAAAAGCACAACAGACCCACCGGCTACGGACTCTGGTGGGGAGTAGAACTGCCCATCTGAAAGGGGTCCCGGGTGCATCAGTGGGGCCCGCTCCAGCACGTCGGGAGCCAGGAACAGCCCTGGAACAGCAGGAGGGTGGAAGGCAGTTTATCACTGCAGGCTTGGAGTTTCATTACGATCAGGGCCTCTGATCAATGGTGGGTCCACCGGCAAACTCACTCTTCTCATCTTCTGCCTCCTGAGGCAGGACCTTGAAGTCCAGGAACCACGTCTCGATCCAGGCCAGGATGAAGGAGAAGATGGGCAGCAGGTAGCCGAAGGCACCCTGGGAGAGAAGCTGAACCACAAAAACACCTTTAAATGTGTTATACGCTAGGAAATGTAATAAGAATCGTAAGAACGTAAAAAGTCCGGTACCTTTGATAAGATGACTTTGACTATAAGGAACGCGCTGGTGACTGCTGTCGTTACCTGGAACAGAAAAGGCAATAGGCTACCTAACTACAGCTGATTAACATCAGGTACAATGTTCTGGTGGATGCAATAAGTGCACCACAGCATGACCATTATGTACACAACTGAATCTTATCAAACCTATAGTACAGGATCACTGTAACTAATTTTTGCAGAGAAAATGGCATTTCCTTCTTGCATCTTCAGTAGCTGACCATTTTAATTTGAATGTCTCCTTTATAGGTAAGATAATGTGATCACTGACACCTTGGGAAATCAATGCGGTATGATTCTAGTTCAGGATAAAAACAGGTAAAATTGATGTATACACAGCAGCCAGGTAAGGCTAAATATACCAAAAAGAGAACAACATTGTGGCCTCAAACTTTTTCTCAGTCGACAAACGGTATCTTCTTCGTACGCCGCCAGATTGGAAAGTTCTTCAAGGCCATAACTGCTCAGTAGCGCAAGTTACTTCCACAGAGGAGCAAAAGTTCCCTCTAGTGTCCGGTGCTGGTAACGACGCCTCGTCGGTCACCTACCGCGACGACCCACCAGTGGCGGAGCCTGCAAACGGCGTAGGCCAGAATCAGGACTGCAAAGCGGAAGACAGCCAGGACCTAGCGGGAGACAGACGGCAGGGTGGACATTCGGCAAGTAGACATCTTTGCTGGTACATACCCGAGGCCAAGGGTGCCACCAAAGGGCGGACGCCTGTGCAGCCACCCTCAAACGCGGCGGCAGAGATTTTACTTCAGAAGCAAAACCATGAAAAGCTGAGGCACAGCACTGGACCGTTAACTGCATACGACATGCCCGCAGTCTGCATTCTTAACTCATCTGCACCTTAGCTATCCTTAATGATGATCCTTAATAATATCCTATTATTATTATTATTATTATTGTCTTGATGTTGGTGTCATCCCACGAAAATTACTGGCCAACCCACTGAAATTTCTGCTGGGGTCCCACCCTGGGGTCGGTGGGGGTCTAGACTGACCCCAAAAAGATGGAAGTCTAAGGGCAGGTTTCAAAAGAGAGAGCAGGATAAAGGAGAAAAGTACATCTCATGTACCGCAAAACTGCCCAATTCATACAATGACATAGGAACAAATGAATCTACTAACAAATATGTCAAAGAAGGAGATGTGGTAATCGTAATGGAGGACCTCCGCGTTCAGCTGCTTCTGGATCCCTCCGTTGACCTGCAGGAGAGACACGGATGACTGATAAACACCTGGCTCATGTCGGGGAACGTTGCCCAGTCCAGGGCAGTCAGAGATGTCGCTGGGATCTTGACGTACGTTAAGCTCAATGATCCACACCAGTGTGACGAAGAGGAGGTCAAATGTCACGAAAAGGCAGAAAGTCCGGCGCACGTCCGATACGCACTTCTTGCCGATGGCCTCGTAGGCCTCGACCCGGGAGGAGAGCGGAGTCTGCCGCGATGGCAGGCTGCCGCTGGAGGGGCTCTCCATGCCCTGACCGCGAGCGCCACCCTCTGGTGGCCAGCTAGAACTGCATTATCGTCCCCAGACGGCAAAAGTACAGGAGGATTTAAAAAAAAAAATAAAAAAATAAAAAAACAATTGACAAATAAGACACAGACAACTGCAAATGCAAACAAGATTAAAATAAATAACCCTAAATATATTTATTAATTAGGGTAATACATTTTCATTAATAAATTAATTTTACAGCGACTGTATAATCCCTTCCTTGCTATTTATTGAGAAATGTACGTCGTCCTTGCCCGTCAGTACCTTCTTAAACATTAAAGGCAGTCGGAGATCCGTCGGTCTCTGCGGAGTCTTGGCCGTGAGAGCAGCGCTCAGAAAGGGCGGGGAGCCTGACGGCTGGACTGGGGGTCGGGATAAAGAGCAGAAGCGCATATTAACACTGAAAGGTGCTGAATTAACCGATTGTATGACGCAGACTGACGCCGCTAACACACCGCGATTTTCACTCATGCTTCTCTCACGATGAGACCGAATTAAGATCACGCCACTTAAAAACCTATTTATTAGGGTTTTAGCTATTTTCTTCCAATTTTTGACGTGTCGGCACAGCGAAAGACTGTCAGTTAAGATGTCCTGAGATAATGTCAGCCGGCCAAACGCAACCTTGTCACACAGCATTTTATTCAGTTACATTTAAAACAGTGTAGTGGAGGCACAAACACGGTGATAATGTGACATTTAAAAGGCTGGAAATACAGTTTGAATCTCGTACAGGTGGCTGGCGGTGACCCCAGAGAGAGACGCGGCATTTCCGCTGCACTCAGCGGGACACCGGGCTTTCGTAAGATACAAAGATTAAGATTAATAAGAACCAGTGAAACCATGTGACTTCCTGTGCATCTCTCTGCATGATTTGGCTGCATCAGAACGACAGCATGTCCCTGCAGACTGCTGCCTCTATAATGTAAACGAGAGAATCTTACTACTGCACGTACGCTGCTCAGCGTCCTGGGAAAACTAGGCTAAGACAGCAAATAATGTCTCCCCGCTGCCCACAGATACTTTCGAGGCTGGTGGTGTTTCAGTTTTGGTTACCGCAGGACACAATTTAAATAGAAAGGTCTGTCTATCGAGGGTATAACTGAAGCCAAACAAAAAAAAACTGTGGGGGGCAGGGGGGGGCATCCCACACCCGGTAGCAGGTCAGAGGAAGCCATGGGCGGGGGTGTTATTACTGCCTGTATGCTGACACAAGCCTCACATGCAGGCTCACAGTAACACAGCCTGCAAACATTTCACAGCCTTGGCCCAAAGTTCAGACTTAACTAAGGAGAAGATAAAACTGCTTATTTGTTCTTAAGCCAAAGTAACTGTCTGCGGACTCTGGGATCAGATAACATGGTGCTGTTTCGGTCAAAATATCAGTGCTGACCACTGAGAATAGGTTCAATGGT
>JAODLD010000088.1:7479379-7491501 GCA_026781065.1 Mormyrops boulengeri | reverse complement strand
GGTTTCCCTGCTTAGACTGCTGCCCCCGCGACCCGACCCGGAACAGCGGTAGAAAATGGATGGATGGATGGATGGAGTTCAGTGGAGTGAATAGGAACCTTCAAGCTGTCATCCATGACTTCCTGGTTAACAGGGATACGAACATGAGGTGACACCGAACCCAAATTCCCTTAGTCATCCATCAACATGGGAAAGATAAGAGAATATACAAACCAAACGAGGGAGAAGTGTGTTGACCTTCATAAGTCAGGGAATGGGTATTACAAAATAGCTACTCAGCCTAAAATGTCAGTTTCTGCTGTTTTAATTGTTTTTTGTTCTTGGAATAAATGTATGTTAATGAAAGGTTGGATTTTTCACAATTTTTCAGTGTGACATGAAGCTGCTTCACCAAAAGGTGAATTTTTTCTAACCCTTTTTACAAATCTTTACAAGGGGTGCCAATAATTGTGGAGTATATGAAATAAAATGTAATTACAAAACATTTTTTTTTCAATCTTAATTGCATTACAAGGATGTTAAGGTAATAATTTTATCGCACCAACATTGGCAGAACATTTGTTAAAATGTAAAACATGGAAATTACCACCCATTAACATTACAGTATAAGATCGTTCTCTGCAAACTTTGAGAAGACCTTCACACAACGCCATGACTAAGCGCCTGGGAGCGTTCCCCGTTAGCTGGACATTTTCTCGGGACTGATAAGGGATTCACGTTTAACATTTGTTTGGGTCTCTACCATCCGACCCTGACCTTTGTGTCTCTTCCTCATTTTTTTGTGGCTCCGCCTGACTGCTGCATTGCTCATGGGTTGAGTAAGTGACTCATAACCAGACCCCTATATAGTTGTGGGCTTGTTTATTTTTGAGCTTTATGTTATCCTCAGCTTTTAGGTTTTTCCTTGTATCTTTATGGCTTAGCCTTGTGTTCCTGTTTTGGGTCATCTTGTCTGTGTCTTGTTTTATGTTTGCAAGTTCTTTAGCTCTTTGTGATTCCTACTGTTTGCTTTCAGTGTTTCATAGTGTTAAGTGTTTGGAGTTCTCTTGTTCTGTGATTAGTTAATTGTAATCCACCCCACCCTTTCCTAGTTAATCTGTGTTCCATATGATTGGTTAATTTATATGAGGTACACCTGTCCATTGTTCTTCCTGATTTTCTATTTGTATTTAAGTTAATTTCCCCAGTGGCTCATTGTGTTGGTATGCTGTGTTGCTTTGTCCCTGGTTTGCGCTTTCCCCCTTCTTACCTTTTTGGATATTTTTGCACTTCTCCTTTCTTCCACCCCCACCATTTGCTTTTGACCCCTCGTGGTCCTGCTTTTTCGTAGTTTTACCCCGTTCTGTTTCCCCAATAAACCAATTTGTCTAAGAACTATGGAGTGGATCGTCACTTTATTTCCCCAGCTGCCCTATGCCGCAATATCAACATTTTCAAATTTTTTTTGCATCTTTAGGGGTCTAATATACTTTAAAAAATTCAGTGAAGCAGGTCCTGCATTTCACTGTAGGGGAAAATAATAAATCTGGCTAAAAACGTACGGGAAAACACGCGTCACTTGTGGTGTTGGTGTTCATCCCACTTTAAATCAAGTCACATTTCATCAGCAACAGCTTGCCCGGCTCCCCGAATTCACAAGTTCGAACTGTTGGACTAATAACGGCATTTAATTTATGCGTTTTTCACATTTCAAATTTGTACATGCAGGTTGAGGCGGACATGCATTTGGCGGTGTTCACTATTATACTTGCTTGGTTAGGGGTGACACCGGTGCAGACGGCTCTCTGCGAGCCGGTGCGTATCCCGATGTGCTGGACCATGCCGTGGAACATAACCCGGATGCCCAACCACCTGTACCATAGCACGCAGGAAAACGCCGTACTGGCAATCGAGCAGTACGAGGAGCTGCTGGGCATCAACTGCAGCCCGGACCTGCGCTTCTTCCTGTGCGCCATGTACGCCCCGATCTGCACCCTGGAGTTCATGCACGACCCCATCAAGCCCTGCAAGTCGTTGTGCGAAAGAGCCCGTGATGGATGCGAGCCGGTCATGAGGTACTACAACCACAACTGGCCGGAGAGCCTCGCCTGCGAGGACTTACCCTCGTACGACCGAGGAGTCTGCATTTCCCCCGAAGCCATTGTCACTGACATAGCGAAAGGTTCGTCTCACAACTATTTGAAACTGATTTCCCCTGCTGAACGCGCTATTACTCATCACACAACTGCAGTAATTTTATGAAGAATGAATCAGCTTCGCATAATAATCGGAAAGAGTTTTCTAAATATTTGTATTATTCCAGATGTGGAAGCTGTCGATTTTTCAAAAGATATTATGGACAGCAGGCGGACTACGGAATGCACGACCCCAACATCTGGTTAGTATCGAGCGAGTCTGTCCTTTGTTCATTTTTATAAATATGGTATAAAAGTAAGAATTCTTTTTCAATAGATGACTGTAAATGCCAGAATACGAAACCGACATTATCTACATACATGGAAAAGAAATATGACTACGGTAAGACTAAAACCTCACAGCCGATTTTACATAGTGTGGGTGAAGTTATCGGTATTACAGTGTAGTTCTTACTTACTGTGAGTATATACAGTGAAACTACTGTGGCATCTTAAATGTTTCTAGTGGTCGAAGTTAAGTATGCTGTGAGGGGTTTGGAGTCTTCTCTGGACCCGTTAGTCTGTTTTCATTCTGAACATACTTCCACCCTTGCAGTTATTCATGCTAAAATAATAAGTTTTAGTCAAACCGGGTGCCAGGAGATGACAACAGTCGTGGACGTGAAAGAGGTTTTCAAATCGACGTCCCCGATCCCTGAAGCTCACGTGCCTCTGGTGACCAACTCATCATGCATGTGCCCGGAGGTTGTGCCAGGCCAGGACGTCCTTATCATGTGCTACAAACGGCACTCAAGGCGAGCATTTGCGCAGTTCACTTCAATTATAACAGTAACATATAGGTGCCAGAAAATATAGGCTAGATGTTTTACAGAGTCGGCTTACTGCAAACTCCTTACTGCATATTTATGATTAATGCGTTTCACAATTTAACCGTATAATACTTGTATTCACTTCCTTTTAACATAATGAATCAACGAAACCTCGTTTTAACCTCTAAAATAACCAAATATTTGCATATTTTTGCGGATGTTCTATAAAACAGTAAGGCAACGATTCTCTTAAATTATATTACGAAATGTCGCAGGCAGTTCAGAGAACCATCGCTGTCACACTTTTGTCGAGAGGCTTTCTAACCTGACATGCATTTCTTCAGGTTAATGCTACTGGACAGTTGTCTTGCTGAGGGGTGGAAACACCACCTGATAAAAAGGTACAAGGTAGGTCAGCTGTCCGCAAAGCAACCTTCACGCGAGTATTTTTGGCGTGAAAGTTTGCACTTAAAACAAACTTGCATTCCAGTTTGATTAATTTCCCACATTAAAATTCCTTTCCATTCATTACAAATGACATTTGTACCTTTTTTTTTTTTTACATCCTTACTAGCGGTGGGAACAAAGACTACTGGAGCACCAGAGAAAGACCTCAAAGCAAACGGCAAAGAGCAGGAGTCAAACAATGGACAACCCAAAAAAACATCCTAGGGGGCAAACACAAAAGTTAGGTCGTCCCAGAAAAACTTGGCCACCGAAAACTATTCAAACCCAGTACTTTCCCGATGTGTAGTTAAACGTGAAAGGACGAACATTAATGTAAAAAGTGGAACGGCACTCATCGTGTGCTATAGAAGGATTACGCGTAGACTTATCGCCCATCGATGCGCGCCCCCTGCTGATGATAATCAGAAGTGTACCTTGTTTGCATAATATTCACACAGCCTGCTTCAAATAGGCATTCTCTCATACAGAAATGTTTCTTTAGCATTTAACATATAACAATAATTATCTGCTTCATCGTATTACTAACAGGAACTCAGTCGTTCGTCATTATTTCATGTGAATAATCAGTCGAATCAGTTTAAAAGACCTTTTTATTCATAAAAATAAATTGGTGGAACAACTGCAATATGGTAAATGTCAATATATGATTCAAATGTATTGTCTTATATTTCCTTTATTGCCTTGTCATAGAAACATGTTTTAATTCTCCCAATGTAGTTGGTAATTTTACTATAGGTACTTTTGTACTTTCTGATAACATAAAAAACATCTTTTGCTTTATTAAATTACAGTTCCCTCCAAAAAAACTCTGCCTTGTGTGTCAGTTGATCCAGATTTCCCAATAAGATGTTAATATTATCTGCCTAAATTTCACATGACTAGATGCTAAACTAATTATCCTAATGCCCACAATGTTGTTGCATTGTCATTCTTTTTTCATTCAATGATTTATTTTTTTTTCTGGTTGCTCAGCCAATTTTAGAGCGTGTCATCACACTGGAATTCCTTATGCTTTGGCCTTCTCAAGCATGTACTGGGGCTGCGTTGGCATCAGGGTGGCACCCAGAGGTCAACCTGCTCGTCAACCAGAGGGCACATTGGAAACAGCTCCAGGAAGACAATTATTTAAAAAGTCTGTACATTTATTTACTTAGTAGATGCTTTTGTTAGGAAAGCCTGGAGCCAGAGAGAGCTGTCAGTCAACCAGCAGGAGGATCTCAGGAAAACTCCCACAATCCTCTGGTGCAGACATTTCTCTCACACATATCATGTGTTCATCCTCACACACTCCCTGCTGCTCACCCACCCGTTTGTATTTATATACTTGTGGGGACTTTCCATCCATTTCTATGGGCAAAACCCTAATCCCAGCTATGACAACCCTAACCCCACCCAGCCCTAACCTTAGCCATAAGTAACCAAACAAAATACAAGACTTTTGGCATTTTTAGTTTTTTGACTGCTGTCACCGATTCTTGTGGGGACCAGAAAAGTGTCCCCACAAGCTAAAAAGTAACAGGATTTACGTCATTGTGTGGATATTTGGTCCCCACAGTCGTGTAAATACAAACCCACGCACACACACAGACACAGGACTAATCCACACTGCTGCATATCCTCTCCACCACCCGGTTAAACTCCTCCGGTTCATCAGCATAGACGTGGTGAGAAGCTTCTTCTATAACCTGGGACGCACAAGCGGGGAAACGAAGTGTTAACTGCTGTGTCCCAGCTGTGGGGTGCCTTTCACGCCGCCATTATGCATTTCTGCTGTGTAGCGGATTTAGAAGTGAACCTTACGGTGCATCAAGCATCGCAGAAACGATAAAGTCCTTTCCAGTCTCCCTCACAGCTTTCTGCCCCAGGCTGAACGCTGTCTCCCCCCCTCATTTCCCAGCATGCCCCCCTCACCACAATCCGGGTGTAGCTGTCAGGCCGGAGTTGCCTCATCCGGTCCCCCGAGCTGCTGTCCACCCAGGACAGCGATCCGTACAGCAGGGTGACGGGTGTCCCCTGGGGCAGCAGCTGAACCCTTTGCAGCATCGGTCTCTTGGCCCAGCCCAGAGACTCGCACATGGCGCGGAATCCCACCTCCCCGCTGATGGAGTGACAGAAACGTGCTCCGTTAGTGCCACCAACGCCGCCCTCGCCTGTAACTGATCCACCAATCTCTAGTACCTGGGATTCTGTGCGTTGCAGTGGTAGATATAGTCAGTCATGGTGTCGTCATCAAAAAGACTCTCAAACTTTCTTCTGAAGTCGGGACGGAATCGGTTCACCAGCCCTGGCCCTGGGTGCGACAAGGACGTGCTTCATTGATGTTTACTGCTTGGCAATTCTAATGTACCTCCCAGCCCCATCACTAACCCCAAGGTCCTGCTGCACGAATCACTGCCAGTGGGTTAAACAGACTGGCGACTGACGCCAGCGCCTTCACCCATTGGGGAGGAGCCTGCCTCTTCACGACTGACCTCCCGGACACTTCGGCGCCAGGCTGGGGGCGTTCCGGAAACCCCCAGGGGTCTGCCAGAATAAGATGGGTGACCCTAAGGAGAGAGGGAATGTCGGCACCAGGAATTACGGACACATCGGAGTCTGTGACCTAGCCCCTACCCATATCATTTTAAAAATACGTTTTAACTGATGCCCACAATCTGTTTTTAAATGTTACTTCAACCTGCCAAGTCTGCAGAGGCTGCGCCCACAGTTCACCCTGATCTAGACCTGGACATTCAGACATTCCAAAATGTATGCATCCTACCTCTCAGGATACTGGATGGCATAGGCTGTTGCCAGGTAACCACCAAGGCTGTGGCCCAATAGGATCATGCGCTCCAGCCCCATGGCCTGCCTCCACTGTTCGATGGAGCTCACGGACTGTTCCTCAGCCAGGGTTGCGTCCGAGGGGAAGTGTGGCCGGGAGCTGCGGCCAAAACCGAGCAGGTCGAAAGCGTGGACCGGGCGGGAGCGACACAGAGGATCCAGGTTCTGGATCCACAACCCAACCCCTCCCCCAAATCCATGAACCATCACCAGGGGCACCTGAGAGTCTGAGCAAAGAATGGGAGACCCTGACTCAGTGCCACATGGATAGAAGAGTATGCAAAATATAGAAAATGAACATGTACAGCCATCAGCAGTCATTACCTGCCTTGGAACGCTTATGAGGGCTCTTATTGGTCACTGTCAGGGTCCAGATCCTCTCCTGATTGGGCAAGGTCACAAACCGGGCAAACAGGTCATTCTTCACACCTGTGGGGTGGGGATCCGTTAGCGAGGCTGATGCAGATCCATTTCCCTGCATGTTCAGGGCCAAAGAAATTGTAGAACCACTCTGTGGTTTACAGACACTACAGCATGCAAATGTGCACTGAACAGGAAGACCTGCGGAGGGCAAGGTGGTCGAGCATCTTTTGATAGCCACAGTACTGGCGGTTAAACTCGTCAGGTAAGCTTAGGGTTAGAGCCTAAGGAAAGTGATCAAGCTGAAGACATGGACTCCAAAGGGTTTCAGAGCTGGCAACTCTCCAGGGCAGGCCACCACAAGGGGGAAGCTCACATGCTAGGATCTTTGCCTCAGCACTTTTCAGCAGGGTTGCGGACGTTGGCCTCCAGGACGGCCACCACCATCGCCAGCCGGACGAGGATCTGAGTGGACAGGAGACAGACAGGAGCGCTAGCAACAGGTTCTCAAAGCCACACCGAGGAGAGAGACAGATGTTCCTCCACGGCTACATACAGTATCAATGCGGTTCACTACACTGTGGACACAGTACAGACAAAACCCAGGACAGCATATGCTTGCTTAAGTAGTGTACTTTACAAATCATCTATTAGGTACTTACGGTGTTTTAGCAGAGCAAGGTAACACCTTGATTAAAAAAAATGCTTTGTCATTTGCTGTGACGTTGGTATGCGGTATTTAAAGGGACGGATGCATCTATTTACATGCACCGAAAGGCGGGTAGTGTCTTTTTTTTTTTTTTTTTACAACAATGATTAATATAAACAATTAAAATCCTCCAAGTTCGAAAAACGTTGGAAAAAAGAAATAGCAGTGCTAGATGTGGGCTGATTAACACGTTTAACCAGCATAAGGTTCGGACATGTCCCTTGAAACTTTACTAAACTCAGGCGCGGGGTAAAAATATTGATTATTACGATGTTCCCGGATAAATCCCGAATTGGGAAAACGGACCAAAATGCTCGGCATTTTCTCAACTGGTGACAGTTAAAACACACGTATAATATTTAGAAGTATGACACAGTATGCTACGCATATATAAAAATGAATCATTAAAACGTTCACATGCTTCTTAATCTAAGACACGGAACTTCGGAATCTATTAACATTAATACCGTTGCAATTAATATTAATGGGGTATTTAGGTGATTGAAAAGTGCTTAATAAATGTAATGTAATGTATCATTATTTTTACTATTCATAGCTGCCGAACGAGCGCTCACGCATCTCTTTAGAGAAAATGCTTATTATTGTAAAATAAATGTTTATCTGCCACTAGGCAGCCACTCACTCCGTGTCTATGTCGCTGTCCATCACGGCATAGGGAGAGAGAGCACAGCAAAATGCATCTAACAGGTGGGCGGTGAAGTTATGGCATCAGGAGCCCGAGCGGGGGTTTATCCCGACCGTACGGATATCTACAACCGACTGCCCGTCACAGACGCTTCCGCACTTCTGGGACCAGGAGGGGCTTGCTGTAACCTATCCTGAAGACCCGTATACACATCGTGTTAAGCTACCGGGAACGTTTTCGATGATATCCGACTTATAAAACCCCAATGAATTCGGGGTAGATATTGCGGTAGACTGCAATAAATCCCGATACATTTCCCCCCACCGAATAAAATACCAAGTTCTTCTCATTGTGGAACCACAGTATTCTGGCGAAGGAGCGTAGTCGGAATGTAATCGATGTGACTCCGACTTCCGCCCTGTGGCCGGAAGTCGCTGACTGACACGTCACTCAAACGCGAGTGCCTCTGTAGTGGTCGGGTAGTCATTTGGCTGAAATCAGGCGTTGTTTTGCGAATAAGTCTCGAATCTGTCTGAGTTTGCATAAGAAACATGTCTACCTCGGTTTTTTCTGTAATATCTCGGTTTTTTGAGGAGTACGTTAGCAGCACGCCGAACAAATTGAAAGTGGTGGACGCTTATCTTTTGTACATCTTGCTGACCGGAGCCCTGCAGTTCCTCTACTGCCTGCTGGTTGGGACATTCCCTTTCAACAGCTTTCTGTCAGGCTTTATATCCTGTGTCGGGGCCTTCATTCTTGGAGGTAAGTCGTGTTTTAATGTCGCTAGTCGATATTGTTTTTTATCATATTTCTCCATCGACCTGCCAAACAAGAAGGTCATTTTCCGACCAATGTGACGTTTTCGAATGCTGCATTTTCGCGAATAAACGTCACTGCTCTGCTCGCTCTTTGCTGTACCAGGGATTTGTTTTCAATCTGGGGTCCGCAGAAGCGTATAACCGAATGCTGTACCTGTTGAGAAAATAACATAAACTGCTGCAATAAAATCCGTAGCCGTGTGGTCAAGTCAAGTTGAGTGGGTTTATTGTCACAGTGAAACGAAACGTTGTTCCTCCAGGACCATGGTGCAACAAAAATAACAAAAACAGAAACAAGACAAGATGACACAAGTGTAGGCTGGACAGAACTATACAGAGTGCAAGGAGAGCAAAGAGAGAGGGCAAGATAAACACAAGAGCAACAATACAATATTACAGGACAAGACAACATACAATGCAATCGACAAAAGCAGTAGGAGAACTAGTCGGAATGAATACGGTATATGACAGGTACTGTATTCTAGCAGCAGAAGTGTGCAAAAAACACAGGATTTGTAAGCAAAATGTAAGTCACTTGGTGCATCGGCGTTGGAGAGAGGAGCCAGATGAAATATTGGCAGGTACACGTCACTCCTGCGTTTGTGTATTATCTCAATATCTCTGGTGCAGTTGTGGAAGGAAGAGTGGACATTGGTAGGCCCGGGAGGGGAAGCATATTGGGTCTGTTATGACTTAGGCCTTATGCAAGAAGTGATTGTTTTGTGATTTGTGATAGCTGCCTGCGGTTAGTTCCGCAGACCCTGAAGAGAGATCAGACCTGTCTGCAGGAAGGGAATCGAAGCTGCCCTAACTGGTGCCCAAAGAGTTTTAGTTATAAAATAGTCGCAGTAGACAATATACAATATGTTACGCGGTAGTGCAAATGTATAAGTAATTGTTGCGTTAATCATACTAATCATATATTTACCATGTATTTGCAGTGATTCAATGACAATACGTCAATGTGTTAATCTTTAATTAAAGGACAACCAAATAGTTACAGTGATTCAATGTCATATAATCAATATCTATATACATATTTCAAGTAGAGTCTAGTAGTCGAGACAAATTCCGGTAAATTGATCAAGATGGGTGGATTTTATCTTGCTACCAAGGTGAACCAATAGAGCAGGAGAGTTGTGTTTGTTGTACGTTTGAGCTTGGTTTGTTGGTGTTTTGTGACCAATCAGGACTTAGAAGTCTTTTTAGGGAATTGGGAGTTATGGTTTATCAACTGGTTGCTCTTTGTGCTCGGGGTACCTGGTACCAGAGTGTGACTGGAGCGCTTTGCTGAATTGCTCGAATAAAAGAGAACTTTACTCACCAACTGAGGTCCAGAGTTTTATTCTAAGTGGCTCAACTAGAGTTATCAGAGAGATTGATTTATAATTTAACTACCACACAGTTCATCCAACTCCATTCTCTCTTTCCCAGTCTGTCTTCGCATCCAGATCAACCCGCAGAACAAAGGAGACTTCCTGTCTATATCTCCAGAGAGAGCCTTTGCAGACTTCTTATTTGCTCACACAGTTCTCCATCTTGTAGTCATCAACTTTATTGGCTGAGAGATGCCCTATCCCATTGCAGCATGGTAAGCAAAGCCAACCTCACTTCCACTGTGTTGGATTTTTTAAAATGTTGTCTTACATCAGTGCATACAAACACCTAAATCCAATTTAGATGACAGTTGACATTGTAAAGGGCTGTTTTACGATGATTTCTTTTTGTACGTGTGACTATCGTGTAAATATACTTTTTGGCTAAGGAATAGAGAGATACCTATAAAATGTAAACTGTGTACATGCTTACTCACACAGCCAAGAATTGCTGATGGACATTTGGAACATATAGTCTTGTTCTGGGCTTTCTTTAATAATTCTTTTTCTTTTGCAGGTACAGGAGCATTATTGTGGCTGACAATTCTGCTGATCTCCTTTACGTGAGATTGTGCTGTATCATTGGAGGCAGAGAGTGTTGAAACCTCAGCCTAACCACTGTAAATTTGGTTGTAAATCTACCATAAGCATGATGTACATCAGACCCATTTCTGTGATTCAGTGGAATGTTTGAAATATTCCCTCTGTACTTCTGACTGCCACTTTTTTTACATCAGATACATTTTGAAATAAATGGGGAATAAAGCTCAGTACTTTAATGTTTTGCGTAATGATTTGTGAGTGTGATCTCGTGTGTGACACAAAGTGCAAGGGCACAACTTTGGGCCACCATACTCTCACAGCCCACAGGCTAAATGCTAAATCTTCTCTTTATAACTCTGTAACATGGGAGAATGAGCCATTATTGAAGTTGTAAAGTATTTAAAGGAAGAAGCTGAAATAAAGATATAAATATATATTCATAATATACAGACGCTCCTCGGGTCACTATGGTCTGTGTTTTGATTTTTCGACTTCATGATGGTATGATTATTCAATAAATTACATGAGATATTCAGCACTTCATTATAAAATAGGCTGTGTGTTAATGATTTTGCCCAGCTGTAGGCTGTTGTAAGTGTTCTAAGTATGTTTAAGCTAGGCTTGGCTAGGCTATGATGTTAGGTTAGATGTGCTGTATTGAAATGCATTTCTACTTTATGATAGGTTTATCAGACCATAACCCCATTGTAACCTGGGGAGCACCTGTATAATATACTATAAAGATTCGGCACCATGTTTAGTTTTTTTTTTTCTGTGAAGCCAGTCACATAGGCGATCTAACCAGATGTGGAACAGGTTAATCAGTGTAAGTCTGCAGAAACCCAGAGGAACTTCTGATTGATTAAAGACAAAGCAAGTTAAATCTACATAATATGCAAAACAAGAAGAGAATATCTTTATTGTCATTGTAAAAGCGTGTCTGTTTTTCATATCTAGATTGGACAATGATTCCATTTAGAACTTCCCGTGACTTTTTCTTCACTGTACTGTTTCCTTCCGGCCATGCTAAGTCACTTTTGTGGTCCTTGCCTGACATTATCTGACTTCTCTGACGTTCGCGGGAAAGGAAGATGCGCAAGGTTAATCATGCAGTTTTGTCGCCCTCTGCTGTTTATGTGAGGAAGTTATGTATTTTCCTCTGAATTGTGCATCAATATATTGGATAAGGGGATGCATGTGGAAGGGATGCTGGAATGGAGGACTTTGCAGATAAAATGCCTTCTAGAAGATCAGTTTGAGAAGGAGAGGTAGCCCAGATGTTAAACAGATTTCTCCAGGAAAGCATGACAGAGAAGCGTGCATCGCCAGAGGACCAGTGCTTATGCAGATTCACGGGGCCCAGCATTTTATAGGGGTCCTTGAACATGTAAAATTATATACGAAATTTGGCAAGGGGTGTGTGTGACGGGGTCGG
>JAODLD010000088.1:7463048-7479162 GCA_026781065.1 Mormyrops boulengeri | reverse complement strand
CCCCCCCCCCCCCCCCCCCCCCCCCCCCCCCCCCCCCCCCCCCCCCCCCCCCCCCCCGCGCCCCCCGCCCCCCCCCCGGCGCCCCGCCGCCCCCCCCCCCCCCCGGTAGGGTAAAGGTTAGATTTTGTCAGGGGGTCCAGAATATTTTGCTATGCCTCTGAAGAAGAGCTGGGCAATGGGACCTCAGACTGTATGTTAAAAGGGAAGGAATCACATCTGGGAAAAAAATGGGGGGGAGGGGGGGTGCTGCTGTGACCAGATTCGACCGGCCACAGTTCGTCACCCGTCACTTCCCGTCAGCTGATAATAATCAGCAAATAAACAACTTAATTATAATTTACTCTTTTGTCAGGCTTGCAGTGACTGAGACATGAGTAACACGTTTAATGATCTAATGTATTCCTTTGTTTATGTCAACCGTATTTGTTATTGTACCGTGTTTGTTTAACTCAGTGAAGTAGTAACCTGTGTCCCTGGTCATTAAAGCCAGCTGATCCAGGGACACTAGCTAACCCTGCTCACTGACCCCAATCTTTCCTCACTTTGGACAAAAGTGTCTCCTAAATGAATTAACGTTAATGTTTTGGTCATTAATATACTGTCATTCAGAGTAACGGAACTGTTATATAACTCACACGACTGCAGTTTCATGTTTATAAACGTACAGGTATTTAATTCACTTGCAGATCCAAATTTAAGCCAGTTATTTATAATGACCTTCCACCGACTCACTCTGCAGAATACATACAGGTATCGGTGTAATTTATATGTTTAAAAAGCTGTCGAAAGAGCTAGTTAGTGGCCTTGTTTAAGTTAGAAATGTAACTGCTGGGGGGAAGATGGTGGTGCAGGAGGTAGTGCTATCGTTTGGAAACCGGACGGTTGCAAGTTCAAGCCCTGGTTCCTCCCGGCTCCATCAAAGTGTCCTTGAGCAAGACACTGAACCCCCAACTGCTTCCAGTGTGCAGGTTGGCACCGTGCATGGTAGCCTTCGCCACCAGTGTATGTGTGGATGGGTAAATGTGAGGCATGAATTTGTAAAGCTCTTTGAGTACTCGTAGGAGTAGAAAAGCGCTATGTAAATGCAGTCCATTTACCATTTTACTGAGATCATACGCGGTTAAATACATAGATATGCAATTTCGGCACACGGCCAGCAGAGGGGAGCAACGCTACATGACGACCCTCACACTTCCTATGCAGCGTCTCATGGCTACAAAAGAACGTGAAACACTGACCACAAAGCATGTCCCTTGCGATTTAGTATGAATTTACTAGAAAGAATTTCATGATGCGAAGAAACCCTGTGTGGATTGAGCTTCATTTGTTGAATTTATTAACGAACGAACTGAAGATCACTTGACTTATTCGTTATGTTCAACTAATCTGAGGTTTTTTTTTCACCACAATGTTGACAGTATATGAAGATGTTTATAAATACATGTACACAATTAGGGAGTATACCTTTAGTCATACTACCCAGGACACTGGGTTTTGTCAGTGTCTCATGTAACAGTTTTATCTTTCTGTCAGCTGTACTTATATACTTGACTGTTTATTGTAACTTTTGGTTTGATGTGAGAAACAAGCATTTTAATATCTTTAGCTCCTCCGTGCAGTCTTGCTGTCGACCTTCACCAAGTGCCAGTGGAGATGTTTAAGGTCAGAAGACTGTAGGTCGCAGGGCTGAGGATCGAAGAAGTGCGTGGGTGCCGAAGATCTTGTACTCACAATATGTGGGAATCTGTGGAGGGATGTAGGCTGGGTTGCCATGGCTACAGCTGCACTACTTAAGCTGATGAGGTTAATGTTATTTTCGTTATTTTTTATGTGTCAGACAGGCCGTTCTTTGCAAACAGGCCTTTCAGTTGTAAAGTCTTCGTTTCTGGAAGTAATTAGTCACTTAAGTATTGCTTACTAGTTATGTTACCACAAGGTCATTACATTCATGAGACAATGCAATCACTCACATACAGCACTGCAAGATGGGAGTACATTCAGGTTAAGGATGTGTTTAGAGTTGTGTCCTTCTAGAAGGATCTCTGACAGTTGCCATGAAGTGTGAAAATTGATGTCTCTTCTCAAGGTCTTTGGTCATACTAAGATGCCCGTATTTATGGGTGTTAACATTCACAGCTTTTATTTACTATAGTGAAACATCTATCCAGAGTGGAGATCTGAGCGTAAGAAATACAATGACTGTTATGAAAAGAGTTTCATTCCATGAATAATGGTATGTGTGCTTGAGCCTCAGGTCATTTGACACCATGGTGTACATGGAGATAATCTTTACAGCATCAAACCATCCAATTTATTTGTCTTTTCTAGGTGGATTGAGGGAATTATACTGTGTCAAACTGGACATTCAAACTGAAAGATTATACAGCACCTGAACACAAAAAAAATCTTCCAGGCTTTATGTCGCAGAGCCACCTCAATCACAGATACACTTCCCCACTCTCCCGTTGTCATTCTTTTACGATCCACTTGGGGGCAGTGCTGCAGTTGTTGTGTAATGTGGGGGCAGCTTGACCAGCAGAACTGAGGGCTTTCGTCAATGTAATGTTTTACCTGAACACCCCAGATCTACTCAGGAGAAGGTGCACCCCATTTCATAAGGCTGCCGTGGTTTAGCATTGCCTGAGAAGAACATTGAGGCAGACGCTATTTTTCCCATGACTTCTCGCATAAATCCGACTTGTGTCAAACATTCACTTTGCAGGGTTAAATTAAAAAACACACATGAATGTCATTAGTGTTTGCAGAGACTACCTGCCCGGTGTCCCCCACAGACAGGTTGGAACGACTCCCACCCGTGTGAGAGCAGACAAAGTTTGTTCCGTTCCTGAGCCGTGACACACATTCAGGAATGGGCCGTGGCTTTACGTGGGAGTCGGACATGTGCTGCAGACAAGCTGGCCCTGAGTAAACCGGCCCTCAAGCACTGCAGCCCGCCAGCTAACCCACGGTAAAGTTTCGTTAAGGTTGCTAAATGTTACGTGCTGTTCATGAGCACTGCTGCGTGCTCTCCAGGTTCCGAATTCGTTTTGTTTTTTAACTCCGCTGCCTGAAACAGATTGAAACCAGCTTACTCCCCCCCTCCCCCACAGCATTGCGAAAGGGATGAATGATTAATGATGTCATTAAGCACGATTTAAAAGTAACGTCCCCCTATATCACTGGTTTTTAAGTGGGGGGGGGGCAGCGGCACGGTTCAGGTAGCGGTATGACGCTGATGCGGATCGACCTTCTGCTGGCAGCGTCGCTACCTCAGCAGCTCCGCTACTTACTGAAATGCATCGTGCTTCGTTCTCTTTTCCAGGCTGGGACACATGACACAGATGGTCAGCCGAAGGTGTGGGTCACACGGTACGTGTTCCCACGGACGTCAAGGAGAGGGCAGTCTCTCAGGCCAATCGGGTCGTCATCTGTCCGGTGCTTTGATCCCATTCTTGGATGGAGGGGAATTGAAAGCGTGAGAAGGGAAAATATAAATCGCTGCAGTTTGCTTTGCTTTGTGGGCGTCTCTTATGTGTGCGTCTGCCTTTCCTGTGTTTTTAATAGAGCTAAAAGGCACTGATGCTCTGTGAGGCTTGCTGTGTTCGTGGGCCCGTGCGGGCCAGCCCAGCAGGGACCGAGCAGACGGGCAGGGAGGCTTTGCTCGAGGCAGAGCAGATGGTCCCACCCGTCTGTGTTCTGGATCTTGGCTGTGACGACCGGACCTCCAAGGTGTCCCGGGCCGGCGAGCAGAACCCGCGCGGAGAGACCACCCAGGTCCACAATCCCTGCGCCTCATTATTTCAACATTAGCCAGTGTTGTGTTACGGATCTTCGTCTGGCCGGGTTTTCAGACCCACGTCGTGGCGGCTTCAACCTGTACGACCCCGTGAAGGGAGGGTGAGACTGCAGAGTCGGTCGCGGTCAAAGTATCCCCACCCACTGCTGATGTAACCAATCAGGTGGCCCCAACTCTAGGGAGTGATGTCTCCCCGACCCACAGGGAAACGGGCAGGCACCTCAGACCCTGATGTAGGTAACGGGGGGGGGGGGCCGATTAAGTCAGGTGACAGGCATGTTAATCTGGCCCTGCTCCCGATGGAGTTCTGCTGTCTCCGGTCCCAGATCCGAGTCTATCCCTTCCATGACCCGATGCCCGTTTGGTTTCTTCAGGGCCGCTTCCCCTTGCATTGACCCTGAAATGGCTCAGTTTTATTTTTTCCTTTGTTAAACACCCCCTCCTCCACGCCCCCATCCCATGTCAGGTGCTTCTGCTTCTCATCATGCCTTTTGTGCCAGACACTGTTTCCAACAATGCCACCCTCCTAGTGTTTATGTAATATATGATACTATAACTGTGTTAAATGATATTTCACATGTATTTTGGATGCCTGGCACATTCCCCTATAGGAGCAGTGCCAGACTCTGTGCTGAAAATGGGCTCTGTAACGCCGAGGGCAACCAAAGCACAGAGCAACTGTAGCAACTGTAACGGGAATATGCTCTGCTAGTTCGATCTGTTTGACTGTTCACTGCTGCCCTCACCCTCAATGCGCCTTAATGCTGGATGGAGGTCTTAAGGCGCGGGGGAAGAGTGCCCCCCCCCCCAAATGTGGGGCCCCCATCCAACATGAAGTATTTCATTTCGCAGAGTGGTGTCCCGCTGCCATCTCACAAATGAGTCCAGCTGGTCCCGGATCACTGTACGTTGACATCAGGCCGCTTGGTCGTATTTTCGGAAAATACAGCCCTTGTTTTTGCTGGAGCACACCGAGATTAATTTGTGGAGAAATGCCTGCGGATCGTGATGCATTGGCGAGCTGCGATGAAGCACTCCATCATCCGGCACACCGTCTCTTCCCTTTGTTAGGCTACGGCCTGAGCATAGTAATGCGATATAGATTTATTGTAAGGAATTAAATGTTACAGTTGTATTCCCAGTCTGTACAAAAGCATAATTTCTGTAGCCAATTGCACTCCTTGGCGAGGGGATGGTTTTATCGAAAATTTCCTGGGAAAACTAAGAGGTACACAAAAGATCTCTGGGCTTTTGCCAAACTGTTTCCCGTCTATTAAGCACGACAAGTTGGGGATTTTAACTCCTCCAGAGGGACAGGGGAAATGGCAATCAGCTAGTAAATGTTACAACAGATCCTAGTGTCACAACTGGATAAAAAAATACATTTCATCACAGTGAAATCAGATAAGACTCACATGGGAAACACCCGGTACTGGACCGTCCCACCCATACCGCTGGGTTTATTGCCTGATGGGTTCCGGATCGACGTGTGGATAGCAGACTCGAATGCAGACAGTTGGTGGTACTGGGGGAGAAACCAGATACTGTACTATCGCCCAAAAAGCAAACATTACAAATCCGAAACTAGGAAGATGGCCAAAAGACGGACAAGATGGGACTGCAAAGTAGCTCCGTGCAACAAGACTGAAGCCCAATAAAAGCGTACAAATGAGGTCCCAGGTGACACGGGTGTAACAGCCCAAATGGACAGTCTGCTTATTTCTTGTTGAAAGGAGTGTTTAACCAAAAATCTAAATAAATACACCATCCAAAAGCAGACAAATGAACAATCAAATAAAATGAATAATCACATTTTTTAAGAAGCCAGAAGAAAACTGCACCTAGTGTTTAATATGATCTACATGATGGTTGAAGTAGCCCATGTGAGTCTTTCCAGTCATTTTTTTTTTGTTTTGCAGTTATTGATTTTTTACTCCAATAAACGGCATTAAATTGAACTTTTGTTGTGAATGCAACTGTGTGAAACTTTCTCAGCTGACAGATCAGGGCGACATTCTAGCAAGATGTCATGAATGTGTACATCAGGTGGATTTAACTCCTTGTGGGCATAATCCAAAGCCGAAACTCAGCGTGGTCCAATGCAGTCACACCTTCACACACAGATCAGGTGTCTATATCTTTGTGGGGACTGTCTATTCCATTCTATGGGGGAAAAACCCTAATCCCAAGTATGACAACCTTGACCGCTACCCAGCCCTTGTCACAAGGGTGGGGCAGATATGAGGATATGTGATAAACCACATGCGACTCCAACACAAAAAGGGATTTATTTACAAAATGGATCGCACAAACAAAATCAAAAGGACCATAAGGGGTCATAAAAGAAATTCAGGAGTTGAATTAATGATACAACCAGGGAACATGGACTGGACTGGACTCTGAGGAACATCCCAAAGGTACAAACAGCATTAATGTACCATCAATGGCACAGAAATGTTCCTCAGAATCAATTTCTGTACCTTAAAAGGTACAATTATCTACAGATAAGGGTACAACTGGGTATATCTGCAGTGATAAGCAATGGTACAAATTTTTACCCATTTTTTCCTGAATGTAGAAACCAAAAAGGAAAACAGGGAGCGGGAGCAGGAGCAGGGGCAAAGAACTACAAACATAGAGCACCAGCACAGGCACCTAATACACAATATCCCATAACACAGGCAGGAACTTAAATACCCAAATCAAACTGGACTAAAGCGGGAGCAGGAGTGACACATTACCACAACAACCAATCACCAAGAACACAGGGTAACAAGTAGCAGGTGGAACTACTTAACCAAGATGAACACAGAGCACTGACACTGCGAATACAAAGCACAGCTAATTAAATACAAAATCAAAAAGTACAAGACAAAACCAGAACAGAATCCAAGGAGGGTGTACCAAGGGCAGGAATTAAGACAGAAAATTTGATTGCATTCACGGATTTTTATAAAATTGAGGTTATCCAAATGAGTACCTGAAAAAATGTCCCCAAAAGTAAGGAGGTTTCAGGTTTTACCACACTTTGGGGACATTTTGGTCCCCAAATGTGATCTGTGCAAACCCACACACAAACACACAAACACACCACAAGAATTTTCAAACCAATGCTCTTGGGACTGATCCTCATGTTAATGTGCATTGTTTCAGAGAATCTAACGAAGACTCTGTAATTTATATAATTCTGTAATTTGCATCCTCACACAGATGAAAACAAACACCCACTTTCTTCTCTGCGCATCTTTGATCCATTAATTTAATTAATATAGTATCACCCTTTTTACACATATTCTCATTTGTAAATGTTTCCATTTTTCCTGAACACAGAACAGAATTGCCTTCCAGGTCATATATCAAATGAGGGTTTAAAGAATAATCACTGGATGCTTAAATAATAAAAAAAAACATTTGCGCGCTGAGTTCAGTCGGCAGGAACAGAAAAGCTAAATCCGTTCAGTCTGTTTCACACGCTCTCGTCTAGCTGTTTATCATTAATGAAACACACAACACTGGCAGTGATAAAGCTTCTCTAAACAAAGGTCAAGCTTTGTCTTTTAGAAAAATTTCTCTTACATTTTCCTTTCATGGAAAGAAGTGATGTATATTTGGGCTATAGCAAATTCATTGTTTATTTTTTGGTTTAAGTCATTCTATTGCTGCCTGTTATGTGAACACAGTGCAAGACCTTTAAATCTAAAAGAAAATCCTTATATTTAAGCTGAGAGTTATTTGAAATTTGAGAACGTTTCGATTGCTGGGTCTCTGAGTGTATTATGGTCAGTTGATGGTTACATACATTAAAGTTTCTCGCCTTCTTCCACACCACACCTCCCAATTTGATCCATCTCCTTTGTCTCCTTGTCCTCCTTACGCTGTCTTTTTAGACTGGACCCTAACTCTTCTGTTTTCTCCTCTGTCTGCTCTGACATCTGTTTAGTCTCTGTTTAGTTGCCCGTTGAAGCTTCGCTGAAGTTCCAAATGTCAGTACGCCCGTTATTTTGGTACCTGACCGCAAATGCATGCAGATTGAATCATCACATGCAACGTCAAACTGCAATACCTCACACCATGGAGCGGGACACCCTGAAACCCCATCTTTCTCAGATCATGTGCGTTCCCTTTGAAAAGACACATTCGTGCTGGCAGCAGCTCTTCAGCGATTGGCCCGTCAGGTACAGTAATGCTGCGGAAGGCGGAGACAATGCACCATCCTGCCTGGGATCCAAATAAACAGATGACCTCCTGCGAAACAGCTGCATTTTAAAACAAATGGAGGCAGTGTTCATGTTTTCCGTTTTTGCGGTAAGTCCAGACAGCGTAAGGGCTGCTATAATGCTATATTGGATAAGCATTTTGTAGGATGGAGGGCTGGGTGGATGGTTGTATTTCTCTCCGGAAAAGCAGCTCCTCTTGGGTGGAGATCCAAGCCTGGTTTTGGGAGTGTTGGAATCCTTAAAACGAGTGTTTCCCCTACAGCTACGACTGGCTTCCGCCGCTGCCATCGTCAACAAATCCGTCGTCCACGGTGAAGAACTTTGATAGGACTCGGTTTCAGAGAGGCCCTACGAAAGGCAAACTGCTGGTGACCCACTTCTAACTGGGCCCCATGTGCTGCGCGAGTAAAAATAAAAGTGTTGCTTGTTGACTCGACGCCGGTGACGAACGCCGGCTCGCTTTTTCAGGGGCCTCTCACTGGAAGTGGCTCTATCTGCTGCGTCGCAGTGAGTCAGCGAGGACGAGAGTGTTGTGCGAGGATAGAGCTCCTCGCCGGCGGGTGTCTCCTCCAGGCACTTTGAGAGACGCTCCCAACATCACTGTGGGACGGTTTTCTTACCTCACTGAACATGCAGAAGCCCAGTGGTGCCCAAACCTGCTCTAGATGGCATATTATTCCTGAGAGCCATTGTTTGTGAAGGAGTGTTTCTAAGAGAACACTGGATTTATTTAACACACACTTTTATCCAAAGCCACATACATTTTCTTTTTTTGAGAAAACAGGGTCAGCTAGTCCTTGGAGCAATTGGGGCTTAAGGACCTCGCTCAATGGCCTAGTGGGGAAATCACTCTGCTGACCACAGGGTTTCAGCCGGTGACCTTCTGATCACAGACACAATGTCCTAACCCACTGAGCCACACACGTTGCATTCTGGGGTTCTGTCCCTTGCCTGGGTCACCTTGCCCCCCCCTTAGCGTTATCCGGAGATACCACTGCCCCCACCCCCCACATCCGTCACATGACTCTGTGTCTATAATATGATCCTTTGCACCACAAAAGTTACACTGGAAAAAAACACAAAGACAAAATTTGACAGCTTTTCTTACATAATGTGTCTTTAAAACGACTTTTAGAGTTATATTAAAACAGTCGAACTATAAGCATCGTTCAGATTTCTGAAACGGGCGCTATTTGGACAGAATCGACAGCCTCTGTTGGTGTGTGAGTCCAATTATAACGTCTCTTCAAACAAAATGCTGAGTTGAATAATCAGAAAGAGACAAAGCACACTGAAGGTGGATAAATGCAGTGCTTCCTGTCCAGCACAGGTCCACGGGGCAACCTCTGGCAAGTTCTCTGATATGACCTCGCAAACGGGAGTGTCTCCACTCCCATAAAGCCTGCACATTGGTCTGAGACACACAGAGCACTCGTCCCTTTCGTGCTTGGCCTCTTTGTGTCACCCAAACAGATGCCATGCTAGCATTTTTGTGGCTAGTCACATGATGAAGACACATGACCTGATGTTTGGCAGGGTCACATCCAGGCACAGGCAAACTCATCAGCTGCCTAGGGCAAGTCACGAAAAATAATATATACCAATATACACAATTTATAAATAACAATCATCGCACACAATTAAAAAATAATTCATTAAAACGTTTATTTGCAGGCAAAAACACAACCAGCTCTTGCTACAGGCAAAATAGGCAGCTGCTTAGGACTCCTGAATTACCTGTGTTGCGGAGGAAGTGAAACAATTACCAGTTTCCTTGGTATGTAGGGACCCTGAAAAGGTAGATCTGGCCCTAGTGTTTGGCCTGTATATTCATTTTATTCTTTATAGGAATGCATTTTACAGAAGCCTGGCCTTAATTTTGTATCTGATCACACAACTGAAGTGCTGTACTTGAGGCCTTGTATAACCCTTTATAATGATGAAGGGGTTAACGACCTACTAAATGAACACTGCCTTCCATGTGTTCCCACCTGCTATGCTCTAGTAAGACCTGCCCCTATGCTCTCTGTCGCCCCCTGGCAGCAGGGCTCACTTCGGGCCATGGGATTCTCTGGGCCGGGGCACCAAGTTCTCCTTAGGGACTGTTCAGCAGAGCCTCTCTCTCACTCAATCAAGCTCCAGGTTTGACTGAGTGCCAAGCTTTTGCTGTTTAATTCAGACTCTCTCCAAATGAGCTGATGGTTTAATTGGGGAGGGAAGAGCCACTGGCCCGCTGGAGTGTGACATTTATCTTTGTGCTCCAGGTCTTTGTGCTCAAGGCCGGATAGCGACGCTGTAAATCCTGCCTTTAATCCCCGCTACTTACTCAAAATAATGCTGTTTGTATCTTAACTTGAGATTCAGCCCACGTCCAGGTCCAAGTGGTGCTTTTAGCCACCACAATGCAAGCAATCATTAAAATAGAGTGCAATGGCCCAGCCTTCTTACAGGGATTTTTAATGACTCAACACAGCAGTTTGGGGAAAGGCACTGAGTGATGGAAGCAAAGAAAAATGCAGCTGCCTCAAGTGCCTCAATTTAGCAAAGGTCGCTACTTTATCTGAATGAGGTTACGATTGCACCATTTTGCCTCCATGGTGACCATCGTTCATACTTTACCATGACTGGCTACATCCACTCCAACTGAGAAATGTGACCAGGATCCAGGATGTGGTGAATCTGACTATAGTGTGACTATTTTGAACAGGATCCAGGATGTGGTGAATCTGGCTGGGATGTGACTATTCTGGCCAGGATCCAGGATGTGGTGAATCTAATTAGGATGTGACTATTTTGAACAGGATCCAGCATGTGGTGAACCTGACTATAGTGTGACTATTTTGAACAGGATCCAGGATGTGGTGAACCTGACTGGAATGTGACTGTTCTAGCCAGGATCCAGGATGTAGTGAATCTGATTAGGGTGTTACTATTCTGGCCAGGATCCAGGATGTGGTGAATCTTACTGGGATGTGACTATTCTGGCCAGGATCCAGGATGTGGTGAATCTGATTAGGATGTGACTATTCTGGCCAGGACCCAGGACGTGGGGAATCTGTCTGGGATGTGACTATTCTGGCCAGGATCCAGGATGTGGTGAATATGATTAGGATGGGACTATTCTGGCCAGGACCCAGGATGTGGTGAATCTGTCTGGGATGTGACTAATCTGGCCAGGATCCAGGATGTGGTGAATCTGATTAGGATGGGACTATTCTGGCCAGTACCCAGGATGTGGTGAATCTGACTAGAATCTGATTATTCTGGCCAAGATCCAGGATGTGGTGAATCTGATTAGGGTGTGACTATTCTGGCCAGGACCCAGGATGTGGTGAATCTGATTAGGATGGGACTATTCTGGCCAGGACCCAGGATGTGGTGAATCTGATTAGGATGGGACTATTCTGGCTAGGACCCAGGATGTGGTGAATCTGATTAGGATGGGACTATTCTGGCCAGTACCCAGGATGTGGTGAATCTGACTAGAATCTGATTATTCTGGCCAAGATCCAGGATGTGGTAAATGTCACTGGGATGCGTGATTGCTGTGTTTTCTGTATTCACATTAATACATCATGATGTCCGTATGCCGTCATGAAAAAGAACTTGGCTCGTTCTTACGATGCTTCTTCTATGTCCTGACATACTTCACTTAGACAAACTTTCCTGAGGAATGCATGCAATGTGAGTTTTAATCCACCTGTCGAGTGTCAGGACTTAATATTCCCCTCACAGGTCTGACTGACACTGTTGATATAAACTGATTAAAACTGTCACTCAGAGAACAGAGGCAAACTCACAGACAGGATTTGAGTTAATAAATCATGTTTTCAGGCTTCATCCTTGGCTGCTTTTCTCCATATGAGTAATATTTGTCATCAAGAAGGAAAAAAGGTTCATAATCCAAGTCTCGTTTGATTTACCCACACAATATTCACCCTTAATTGGTCTATATGTGTTGCAGCCAAAGATCTGTCACTCTTTCTACTCCTGAATTATATAAATGCAAGCTAATGGAATCAGTGTTAATCTAGAGGGCTTTAAAGGAATTAGGCTTTGATCTTTTAAACTCATTATAAGGCATTTCTGTACCACTTTATTATTATTATTATTATTGTGGATGTGTGTTTTGTGTATCTCTTGGTTTGTATTTTTATTCAGAAAACGTTCAGTGTTGATGTATTATTGTTATAATACTTAGTTCCAATAGTTTTCTCATCCAAAGGCATACAGCTAGGCCTACCATCCCATCCAGGGTGACCCCAGCCTGAGCTCTGTGCTGCCTGGGATACGCTCCAGGTTAAGCAATTGATGGATGGATGGATATCAGAGATGGACGGCGTACTGGGTTAAATGTTACAGATAATTTAAGGGGAGGTAAACACATAAATCACTGAATGAATAAATAAACAGAGTGATAAATCACTAGTGTGTGTAGGCTGAAGCGGAATTCCAGATGGAGCATCAGAAGAAATTCTGGGATGGGGTGGATGGCCTGACGGAGGCCATCACGGCTGTTCCTGACTGCTCCGCACGTCCATTTTGTTATTGACATGGCTTATCACCCTCCATTACCCCCATCACTCGCGGAGGAAAATGGCTGACGAGATCGCTAACTGCTTGGTGATCCGTGGGCCGTCACGGCTCGTGCCTGCGCGTCAGTAATGGAAAGGTCACCCTCGCGCTTCTTAATCACATCTCCGCTTAATAAGCCACTTCCTAGCGAACGCTGCAAGCCAGCGCGGACCGGTGGCTGCGTACTGAAACACATCAGCCTGGCATTAACTGCTAGCGGGATGAGATCTGGGCCTCGTTACATCCACACAGGCAGCATGGTTCTGATTGCCCCGATCTGGTCCGTTTGAAGCAGGTCTAATCATCCAGCGAGATGGAAGCATTTGGGAAAAAAACTGCCCAGCCATAGAAAAATGCAAAGTGCCGGAAATATAAGTATGTGAGTTACAGTTTGATGTCCGCAGAGACGCACAGGCACACTCTTGAGGCCAGGGAGTGCAGTATCAAACCTAAAAATATAAAATGGGAATGTGAGACAGGGGCGTGTTTTGGGCACCATGTAAGCTGCCCGGGTGACGGTGGCTGCAGAGTATGTGGCACTGGCGGGCGCTGAGTGGGAATGGGGAACGGAGCCACATCCCCCTAATGCACCCACTGCTACAGAGGCAATACATCAACGCGGAAGCAGGAGTGAATTCGGGGCCCAGACTCTCTGCTTTGCTGTGGGTGGGGCTCTCTCTTTTTTGTTTATATCATTTTCAAATTGATTGAGCAGATACTTGTATCCAGAGCAATGCTTTAGGAAAGCAGGATCACCCAGGCCCCCCAGCAATTGGGGGTTAAAGACCTTAGTCAGCAGGCCGACGGTGACATCACTCTGCCAAGTGTGGGAGTTGAGCCAACGACCTTCCGATTACAGGCACAGTACCCTAACCTGTTGGGATCCACATCACCCCCATGTCAGTCGTTTCTATGTTAATCATGTCTATACATACAGCGTCTCCCCCCCTGTTCTATCTCTGGGCTTTAATTTCAGTTTTTAAAACTTCCACAAGATTAATCGCTATCAACGGATATGTAAAGTAATTATTTTCCCCAATATGATAAAATAATGGAACTTAAGAGGAGGCTGGGTTAAATTACTTTGAAAAAATATCTAATTAAAAATGTAATTACTTTAGAAAGTCATTTAAAAAAAATCTTTTTGCCTCAAATTAATCACCTGTCTGTTTCTCATCTAGCAGTGAAAATGGATGACAGATTAATTATCTCTATGGGAAGAAAGATATAAAGAGAGAAATTTGGACATAAAATAACTGCGTAAAATAAACCCTGCCATCAACTGTACTACGGAGAGAGACATACATAAAATTTTTAAAGGGGAGGATTGCTCTTCAACAAATTAGTTTCATGACCTTTAATATAACACAAGTGAACCCGACTTTATTAGAGAGTAACATCACACAGGTTTGTCCCTGTATGTAATATGAGTGCCAGGATTTCGGGCAGCACAGCAGAAACACTGATGATTTTAAGGATTTCAGGACCAGCGGCCTAGTGGTAGAAAACATGGGGTGTTTCTCAATGCCAAGAACGCAAAGATCGTGGTCGTGGTCTTGGCAAGACCAGACTTGTTAATTTGTCTCCCATGAACGAACTTGGGTCGCAACGAATCATGGGATTGGTCTCGGTCGACGAAGATGCGACTGATGCATCTTTGATATTTGGGGCGGAGCAAGACCAACATCCAGGGATTTTTACCGTCCTCTGCACTTCTGTTCTTGAATATTGAAACTGGTCTTTGGCAATGAAAGATGATGTAAAATGGGTACACAAGAACACAATTATGGTCAAGGACGCAAATTGAGAAACACTCATGGATTCCTGGTCACTGGTCTGGGCAGACTTTGGACTGGAGGAGGACACCCACTCAACACGACGAAACCCCCCATCCCTTGGGGTATGAAGCTTCAGGGATACTCACTGAGCCACCATGTGACCCCAATCACCCCCATCGTACCTGGATCACATGAGCCTGATAACAATGTCATCATGTTTTACAAAGGCAGGATGAGGGCCAGATCTTTCCTCTCCTGGTGACTAAGGACCAGATCTCAGAATTCTCCCAGGCAAGTCCATTGAATCCACATTTCAAACGGTGGAACGTGGTCAGAGATAAGAGCTGATTCGTTAGACCACGATGACTAAGCGGGGCCATTGTCACGATCAATCTGTGAGGAGCGGAGATATGAGGAAGAGGGCCGGGAAACAGGATGGCACTGGGAAGCATGCGAGGTCAGGTTCAAGGCTGGAGATGGAGAAGTACAGTAAGCACAAAATAGGAGTCAGCAGTCACCAGGGAGAAAGTTTGCAGGAGAGAACGATTCAGTGCCCCACTAATCCTGGAAAAAAGCTTTAAATGGGCTAGCAAATCTGCCCTGATTTACAAAAAGCACAAAGGCTTCTGTTTTCCAGAGACTGGTTGCTGACGATGGGTGAAACGTCCCTCAGGAGCACAGCAGGACAGCTCTGGTACCTGTCATTAGTGGCAGCACATTGATGTTAAGTGTAGGTTGACCTTAAACCCCAAGGTCTCCTCTGTGTTTTTCTCTTCCTAATAGAGACGTGTTTTATCGACAGAGCTCTCTGGTGTGGATCCATGTGAATGTCCTTCTTCTCCTTACGATGGGCTGCGATGCGTCATATACTTCACTGGAGTGAGTTTGTGCAACTAATGGCTCATGGATGCCCAGAAGTCCAGATGAGACAGCTTACAGTGGAAACAAGGCAGACAAAATGGGATGAAGAGGCGAGTCACAGTGAGTGCAGTGAGGTCAGGAGACATCAAGCTCTGCTCCTAGCCCTTCTCCTCCGCCTTGCTTCCATTCTTCTGTATCTCCTCATCCTATGATGTGTGACAAGTGAAGGCCACCCGGGAATATGCCAGGACCAAAGACAAATGGATGTCAACATAGGGTCAAGGCAGCAGCCAATCAGGATCAAGGCAGCAGCCAATCAGAGCTTGTCCTGTCAGCTTGTTTATTTAGATTGTAGGTCACATGACCTGTTGTCTGAGGTGTAGACTGTGTGGCGGTCTCAGGCCCTGAAACGTAACACCTGCACAGCTCTGATCCTTGAGAACCCTTACAAATGAGCAGGAGCCCTAGGATATGAATGCTGTACAACCGTCCAGGTCTTCACCCCTCCAGACCCTTTGATAGACTGCTTCATGAATGTAGGACGTTGTTAATGGAGGAGAGAATACAGAGAGAGTTACAGAGTGGTCCGGTCGCTTCCAGCGCGCTTCCATGACACACAGGATCAGGACTTGGGACTGAATCGGGGGCCTTGTGGTGTAATATCTGCGGGCAGGTGATTTAAGCCTAGGGATTAATTTCTGAGGCAAGAAATTGTGGCTTCAAGCCAGCATATTTGGACATGGTGAACTAAAAAAAAAAAAAGATGGTGCAGACCTGGCAAGCCCATCTCCTGCCATCCGAGAGACTGAAGGATCAGCAGCAGGCCAGTGAGTGTGGAAACTGGGGGAAGATTTAATCAAATCAGATGGCTGGGGGGTGTGGGGTGG
>JAODLD010000088.1:7452713-7462948 GCA_026781065.1 Mormyrops boulengeri | reverse complement strand
CCCCCCCCCCCCCCCCCCCCCCCCCCCCCCCCCCCCCCCCCCCCCCCCCCCCCCCCCCCCCCCCCCGCCCGCGGGGGGGGGCCCCCCCCCCCCCCCCCCCCCCGCGGGCTGAGGCCTGCAGCCGACCCACCGCAGAGAGAGAGGCCAGTAAATATTGATTATAGGTTAAAGGCAATTAAAATAATGGAGAATGAAAGCCAGGAAAGGTTGCCAAAGTGAGGTTGGGCATGCAGGCGTTTAGTAGAAAGGCAGTGAGCGGGGCGGGGTGGGGCCCTGATTTAATGTGCAGCGGCGAGGATACTTTACTGCACCTCCCCTGGATAATATACATCTTTATGGAGGAGAGCGAATGGCAGGCGGGAGTGCCAAGAGGCAGGGCAGGGCAGACAGACGGCGAGACGGCCAACGCGTGAAAGGGAGCGACACTCAGCGCTAAAAGGCTAATTAATATGAAATAAGCAAGCTTAACGTTTTCAGTTCAGCCGGGGCCCTCCATACACACCCTCAGCCGGACTGATCACGGGTTAAAGGGACAACGGTGTTTAAGCTGTAGGGGGGTGCTATAATGTACACCTCAACTCAGCTAGTTTGATAAAAATTTTAACCTAGAGTAAATACATTAATACATAAATAAAATTGTATGTCTTGGGATGTGATATGTCCTGTATTTTTGTGTCTGGGCCAAAATTCATTTCCATCATAGAAAACAGGGGGGGGAATCCAGATATCCTGGGGACCTCTTACCATGTTAATGCCTCTCCATTAAGCTGTCATGGAAAGTGTCAGAGCTGCCACAGACCCATAAAGATGTTCATAATGCGCATTGTGAATTTAGCTAAACTTCTCAAACACGACTAAATGCACCTAGAGAAGGGCACCGAAATGCCCGCACACACCGGCTAAAGCTTCGACGGCTCCCCACCCCCGACCCTTAACCACCGGCCGCCCTCTTAGTTAAATAGTGCGTAAATATTTCATGTCTGTGCTGGAGCAATCAGAGCAAAGCGGGCTGAGCCCGGAGAAGCGAACCGGGCCCACAGGAACACACACATGGCAGCCACACATGTATCGAGTAACTGGACTCACTGATTTAGCGTCGGCAAATTTCTGGACAGTTTGCTATTTCACTCCTGACTGAATAAAACATCCTTAGGGTACATCTCTGCCTCCATGCCCAGTCTTATCAGAACCACGCTCAGGACCCATCCCGGCACTGATAGTAGTGTTGGTGCTTAAATGACTACTGTGTATTTGATAGTAATAGGATTATGGGTGTTCACAGAGTACAACTGAACAAGTCTTACATCTTCACAAACCTACTTAGGAACTAAAATAAGATTCAAGGCCGATCACAGTCATTGATAATATGCTGCTTGGTAGTATTAGGTAACGTCCTGTTTATTGGCATTAATTATTAAGATTTTGATAGAGATTACAATAAGGTGTGATGTTCAGTTGTCCTGAAGGCACATAGCAATTCACATGCTCCAGACTATAAGTGAAAACTAAATTATCTGTTACGCTTGAGCGGACCTCATCCAGCGTGAGGTCAGACCGCTCCTGAATGTCGCGAAACTCATTTACGGCGCTCCGCTGCTTCGCTCGCCCTTTCCGTGATTGACGGCGCTTCCCTAGCCAGATTCCACCGGGCCGCGAGACCTTTGCTTTGGGAACCTGGCACTTTGACCCAAGACGACAATGTTGACTCCTTCATTCAGGTGGACGTTTTATTGTGCCGAGTTTCCCGCTCAAGGGTACAATGGCAGGGAACTCCTGGGATCTGACCCAACAACCTTCTAGTTATGAATAACCGCCCTTAACTGCTATTCCGCATTTATAGAGATGGCCGCTTGCCACCCTGCTGTAAAGTCCTGCGTTGGTCTTTTTATTTTTACATTTCTGCGATGTGTTCTGCATGGATATTTCCTGCAGCCCCAATCTGAACTGCTGCTCCTTTAGCTGTGGTTGAACTCCGCCTAGATCGGCTTTAATGAAATTCAATGGAGAAGAGAAATGTTCCCTGTAAAACTCTGTTCTCCTTTAAACAATGTGGTTTTTATCGCTATGTGCAGGGCCAGGAGGGTTAGGCTCGCGGCAGCACTTATCTGAAATGAAATGAAAATGAAAAAGTACCGCTGAGCCTGGGAGCAGGCAGATAAAGTTAAACATGGAAATCTCAATGTTCCAATCAGCGATGTCTGTCCGCCTGCAGTGCTAGAAGTCCACCCAGCCACAAGAGGGCAACCCGATCTACTTCTCTCTGTTTGCCCGCCTACAGTGAGGCAGGAGACCACAAAAGAAACAAGCTGCAGTCAAAAGCAAGATATTCCCTGTAATTAAGCCTTCTAAGGATCTTGTTTTCCGTGGGGTATAGTCGAACCATTGCTGCTTTCAGTGCGATTCCATAATTCCTCATCCTTGCCTGATTCCTGACTTTGATCGCTCTCCCGTTCCTCATGGCTCGTTCCTGTTCACCATGCTTTCCCCTGCCCTCTGCCAAGTTTCCTGTTTGCCATTACATATTCAGGTCCTACTCAGGTCCAGATCTGTCCTCCATACTGGTCCAGTTTGGTGAGGGCCCCGTGCCTGAAGCTCTACCAGAATTGGCCGCGAAGCAGTCAGTTTGTAACACTGACCAGTATTTACTGATGACCAGTATTTACTGATGCTTGTAATTAGTGGTGGATTCCCTACAGATTTCAGCCAATCGAGGGCAGCTGTCTCCAAGGCTCCTTCCACCAAGATTTGTCAGTCTCCCTCCCAAAGACTTATATTAACCAGATGCACTTCAATTGAAATTTACAAAAGTGGTAAAAACACTAAAAACACTAGTCTGGACAAAGTTGAATAATGTGTCCATGTTAATAGAGACACACAGCATACCACAGAGAACATAGGGCCATGCCATGTGCTGTTAGTGCGTGATCATGCTAGCGGTCCATGCTGACATGCTGGCATATCAACAAACGCCAGACACACACTCCCCCCCCCACAATCCCAACAGGGTTCAGGTATGTGGGAACAGAGGCGCGCAGAACACAAAGCTGGCACAGGGATTGACAGGGAATTATTTCCACGTGTTTCCAGGCCCTGTACAAAGAAGGAAATGCCATTCACTCAACACGATCTTTGTCTGTGTTAAGCATGGCCGCCATTGTTATGTCTACGGATTTTAAATAAAAACACCTGTGCAATAAGGACCTCATTCTGCTGCGTTTGCAATGTATACATTCGACAGGAAGAGAAGGTCCTGTGAGAGCCAAGGGCAGCTCAGTATCGACAGAACAAGCTCTAATGATCAAGCCAATTCATTTCTGGATCAATATCTGACTCTAGGGCTATCAGAGGCTGTGTTAATATTGTAACGGAATCAGCTACTTCTGTATAAACCGAGCCTGAATTCTACATTTGTTCTCATCCTAATCGTTAAATGAAAATGAAAGTTGTATATAAAGACAAAGAAAAACTATTGCACAACAGAACAGGCCACCATGGATGAGATAGACTTTCAGTGTACATAAAATGAAAGAAGTTATTTTTTTTCTGCCTGAAACAGTTTGGCGCTCCCTGAGTGAAATTCTAAATGAAACATCTTCATGTGCGCACAAAGGCCTTGTAGCTGGTCACAGTTGGATGAGAGAGAGTCTTGAGCACAAAGGTGGGACTGATGAGAGCCAACGGCCATCCTTAATGAGGACACAGCACTGTGAACTGATTGGCACGGGCCTGCTAGCAAAATTGAGGAAAGTGTGCCTTCATCACAGGCATGTTTGTATCTCTTCAGAACCGTGCTGCTGATCCAGTACCAAGCTGTGGGCTCATCAGAACCACCGTGTTAGTGAGAGGGAGACCCACAGTCTTTCAGCATACTTTTAGCTCACTTTTGGCCCCCTTTGGCTATATCTGTATCCCTCAGCATACGTCCTCGTTCCCCAGTAGCCCCGAACACCGCAGTGACTTTAAGCTTTTCTGTGCAGTGTAACAATTTAAGTCTCTGCTCCTGATTAGCACAGCTCTGAATTATCTTCTGCAGAAGGATGCTAACCTGACCTTAACTTAACTTAACTTGGTGGGTCCAAGCAACTAGAGAAGGCGGGCCTCAGACATTTGATTGGTTGGTCCCACTTCCTCTAGTTGTTTGGACCCACCTCCTCTACAATCTCTTATCTCTGAACCAATCATTTTTCGTTCTGTCCTCAGAAAAATGTTGTGTAAGTAAAACTCCCATGAGCGACTGAAAATGCGATAATATCGAAGGGAGAATTCCATTTCCTCTAGCACCTCCTACAAGGACAAGGGCTGTCATGAGTTTTCTTGTCTTTTTCTCAGCCGATACACAGTAGTTAACACGTGACACATAGGCATCTAGGACTGAAGGTACCTTCTGAAATCTTCCAGCAAACACATTCTTGATTACCATGCAGGAGCCATGCAGAGGTGTGACAGCAGAGTTGCGCCCCCCGCTGCTGAATTAGCTCCACTGCGATGGAAACAGCTTAGCTCGCCAGTTAGCGCAGAGCTGGAGACTATCTCCAATGTGCCACCTGGTAATACACGTGACCCTCCCCCCTTCAGGTGGATGGGGGGGGGGCATGTCTCAGCATCTCTGATGTCCCTCATCCAAAGATGCAGCTTCATCAGACCACCCATGTATCCCTAATGAGGATCAGCTCGTAAATGGCCATAAAAAAAGCTTTCCGGAATGTCCTCTATACAATGTAATGTTTATGTAGCCATATACCAGCATAAGGAGTAATGTTGCATACACTCACCATGACAGCATATGAAGCGTTATATATATATATATGAAGTATATAAATTTTGGGCTGGATGTGCTAAATGTCTCTGTTCTGCTTTATGTAACTTTAATGTTAACGGCTCGGATCCTTCCAGCAAAGAGGGATCATGGTCTCCAGAGTGAAGAAGGCTGGTACATGCATTTGGAATTGATGAATCTTGCTGTCCTTATTCTGTAAAGAATGGTGATTACAGGGCTGGCTTTTCAGTTTGAGTCAAGTCTGCACACGCATACACATGTATGTAACAGTTTTATTACCTTGTTAATAGTCTGTAGGCTTCGCAAACTACCCCAACACTTTTAATGTAGCTTTTTAGGTGTATAATGGAACAAAATAGATTTGCCGTATGATTTCTTGTGTGAGCACGAGAGTCTGAATGCGTGAGAGTCACGCCGGATGCGTGAGAGTTGGCTGCCCTGGAATCGTGAACCATTTTGATATTTCAAGTGTAAAAGTGCAAGATAGGTTTCTTCCATTCAATCAATAGGTTTCTGAAGGTTATTTTCAGTAAAAGAGCGCAGTAATACAGTACATCTCTGACGGGCTTCAGCATGGACATTCATAATGCATTTCAATTTGCTTTCTGTCGTTAAAATGGCAGTGCGATTTGAACTCTGGGTCAGCCTGCGCTATATTAAACCTGTAAAGATATTGTTGTAGACGAGTTTAAATTACACAAATGATAAATCTTAGTTTTAATTATGTATATGTGTATATTATTGATCTTAAAACGTATTTAAAACATGATTCGCGTGGCTTAGCTTGTTAGCCAGACGTAAGCGTATCTTGCGCATGCACTGGCCTGTTTCTCATAAACATTCTGTCCGAGGACAACAGTTATCACTCGATTTTCACACGTCTGAAAATAACCAGGGGCAAAAAAATTTAAAATATATCGCAGAGTGTCATCACTGGATCTGACAAATATTATCAGTGACCACAGCCGTGCTTTTCAACGTTTTAGTGTAAAAGATGCAGGAAGTTAATTAACCCGTGGCTATTTATGGCATCAACTGTAGGGCTGAAACAGTACACACAGAGACACACACACACACATATATATATGCTTTCAAGGGGGACAGGGAGGTGTAGATAGATAGATAGATAGATAGATAGATAGATGACAGAAAAGAACAGTGCACTGTACACAGGTATTACACACATGATAATAATTGTATTTATTTAGGTGTGCTGGGTGCCATTTGTTTTTGGGATCCCTTAAATATGTCTCTTGTTTATAGCGCTGATTTGGCAAAACTTCACAAACATCCCTTCCAAACTTCCGCCGCTACCATTGCAAACACGGTAAGGGCGCCGGTGCCCCGGCACGGCTGATCGGTGCCGGACAAGCCGCTCCCCGGGAGAGCAGATTGACGTGGGAGGAAAGTTTCATGTGTCACGGTGAGTAAGGCAGGCAGCAGCTGACGGCACCGGCGGCTCACGATCCAAGGCGGTCAAAGGGACGGGAAATGGCCGAGCCCACATTAAGCTCTGAGCGCTGAGCGGCCGGTACTGACATTTATGAAAGCCGGGTCCCCAAACAGCGGATGACATCTGAAGACTGTTTTGCTCAGATTTTTGTTTGGAAAAACATGTTTCAGTGACTGAAATATTCAGCCAGATGTGACAAGGGGAAACTTTGCCAGGGAGCCTGACATTCTGCCGAAAAAATGTGCTTTTACTATAAAAGTATAAACATACTATATAACCACATGTATTAGAAAATGTGTTATTTACTCACTCGTCAAATGTAATTCTTTGCCATTTGACTACAACACACCCCTTTTCTGGGCAATGTTTACTAAGTCACTTCGGACTGGACAATCCTTATTGATCCCAAACAGATATACATCACAAGTTGGCTTTGACCCTAACGTGATTTGAACACGCAACCTTCTGATCCGCAATCATACGCGCCGCCATTGCGCCACAAGGTCCTACCAATAACAGACTGAACTTTTATCCAAAGAAATGTGCACAAGTTATCATTCAGGAGTGCTCTGAAGATGTGTGATCCTGGACAGGAAGTGTGTCCTCCACGTGAGCAGTCAGCCAACGTGCACCCCATACATCCTACCTGGAGATCCAGCCTCTCACAGAAATACCTTCAAGGCTGTGTGATCCACAGCAGTAGTTCTCCCTGGTTCTGGAAGTATGTGGAACCCAACCGACACAGAACACGAGAGACTGACAACTCGTTACGGAATTAATGGACCATTAAGCACCTCCATCCATGTGGTTCTCCAAATATCGGACTCACTGTAGCAGATATTTAATTATAAGAAATTTTCAGTCTTTCTAAGTGGTATCAAATCTGCTCAATTTTCAGCATTATGCTAGATATAAAACAATTACCCAGGAGCGTGCATGAGCGTGACTTGGCAAAATTATACGGTGTCTCTTCTCCACTACTGCCAAATTAACCCACTGAGCCTTTCGTCTTTTTTTATCATCCCTCATTTCATGGATACTTCAGTAACTACGATAATTACTTATTTCCCCTCAGGTGGAGGCTGGACTTATTTTGTTTGGGTTGTGTTGTTTTTTAAAGCCCAGATTAAATTGGAGAGACATGCTTAAATCATACCTCGGACATAGTCACCGGTCCGTTCTCCAGAAACCCAGAAACTCAACACAGGACACTGAGTGTCTGCCGTGACCTTGGCGTGACCTTGGCGTGACCTTGACGGCAGGACCAGGCCCTTCCTCCCCAGGACCCTAACAATCTGTTGCCCTTTCACTGCATGTCTCCTTTCCTGGGGCAGCCGTTCACCCACAAATCCCCCTTATTAGATTAGTGTTAAGCTCTTAATGTCAATACTCATTTTGTCTCCAGGCAGGATATGTGGCTGCCGATCTGCTTATTCCTATCCACCTCATATACATCTATTTCAGATCCCTGTCAGGCACCCTGAGGGACACCCCACTCTTTTCCAGCCCCTTCCATTGATTATTAAGAATTATCTAGAATATAATGAGACATTGTTGCTCCCAGAAATTGTGTCACTTCCCCTCTGAGTCGGTTTCTAAAGGCGCCTACCGTTCCATCCTGACAGATCATATCAGAACGACGCTCAGTTGGTCAGAAGCTGGGAAACGCAAAACGGCGTCTGCAGTGGCCTCATGCTGCCAGCAGGGGGCCATTCGGCAAACGAGCTACTTGTGGGATGTATTTGGCCTTCATATCACATGCACCTCAATGGCTGCCTGCACGCCTCATGACCTGGGACGCTCCTTGTGTGCAGTTCCCTGCTGTGCTGTATTCAGCCAGCGAGTCCCTGCAGTATCTGGACCATCAGGGACACCGACAGGCTCTGTCTGTAGATAAACTGCTCTGGAGCCAATAGGGCACCACAGTTAAAGCTATCAGCTGTTTGAATGATACTGATTCAAACCAACAACCTTCTGATCACAGGCACAGAGGTCTAACCCACTGAGCCGTCCCCGGCTTCTTAGTCACATTTCTGCATTCGAGCAAGGAGTCATTTGTCATTTCTAGATTTTTCTAGTCTGATGGACTAATGATGGACGTTTTGCCGGGTGGGTTGTGTTAGTTGTGGTGAAGTGTGATCCCCTGCCAATCTGGTTTTGGAGGCTGAGTCTTCTGCCCAAACCATTACAGTACAAACAGCTTACAGTGTCACCTTACAGCGTGTGCCTTTCAGAAATGGAGAATTAAGCGATGTGTGAAAGTCGGCCAAACCCTAGCTGTCCTCTAGCTGTCCATATCGATCTGTAAACCTTTGTTAGAAAAAGCGTGTCTGAACTGTGACCACAGGGAAGTACTGTGCATTCCCCTCTTACCATCCCTTATTCTTTATAATAAGCAAAGCTTCATTGAAATGAGTCAAGTATATTGTAAGGTAATATTTCCAACTCTTCAAAAGGCTTCAGAATGTCTCTACTGGGCTCATAACTTCAAACATTCCGTACAACATCTGTCAATGGCAGAGAGTCCATCTGCGTATGCATATTTGTATCAGACTTCATGATTATATCATTTAGAATGCTTATGCGAAGTAATCGTTCAAAGCGGAATCGAGCGCCTCACAGGTACGAGACCGGAAGGTTCCACGGCCCCTGGCACAGGCAGGCTGCTGGTGGATGGAGAGAGCAGATCTCGCCAGCAGACTCGGAGTTATGAAAGGAAGTCGTTAGGAGAAGAGCGGAAATAAGGGGGCCGAGGCCCCGCGACCGCACAGATGGCGGGAGGAAGAGGAACGACGGGAATGACGTGATTCTAGAACCTTGCAGCTTAAGGGTATGTGTGTCATTTGGGTGCAAGGTGGGAGAAATCCCATCGCACCTGTTCTGCTTTGCCAAAAAGGTCCAGAAGAGGAGAGTGACTTTATCTTAGTTTTACGTTGCGTTTTGTGTCATCCATGCCTGGCTTCTCCATCTGAACTCCCGTCATTCAGAGGGTGACATCACTAAGGCCAAAGCTTTGTGCACTTTATAAAAGCTCATTTACCTATGCAAAAATGTTGTGAGGGCAGAACGAAAAATCACTGGTTCAGAGAGATAACCAATCAGGCTGTCAAGGAGATGACCCCAATGCACATGATTGGTTGGTCCCGCCTCCTCTAGTTGCTTGGGCCAACCTCCTCTACAGTCTGATTGGTTATCTCTCTGATCCAGTCATTTTTTGTTCTGTCCTCAGAATACTTTTGTGTAAGTAAAACTCCCACAGGTTTTTTAGAAACACTAGGGTGGTGTGGAACACAAGAACACCCCCTATAGTGTTGTATTTGATCATCCCGAAGCCCGTAATGTTGACGGTATCTGGCCAACGCCGATGAGATGCTGACATAGGATTTGAAAATGTCTGCACAAACGAGCTGGGCTGTCTGTACCTAATGTAATATTTGTTGCGTGAGTGTTTGGACAGAATTGGACACTCGATTTACCGGAGCAACAGAAGTGTTAAATGAATTGCAGTGGATTGAAAGCAGTGCTGATCCAGGAGGGGAAGAAAAGATGATCGAGGTTGAAATTTGAGACCTGCTATCGGGGGAACTTGGGGGCACAAAACCCAGTATAAACACATGTGCGTAAATAAGAGTGAAACTCGATCTGATCGTATACTTTTCTATTGAGCCAAAGCTATTTTGAGTTATTCATAGGGGGTGTCCGGACCAGCGCTGGACAGCGATTAAAAATCGGCCTTATTCATCACAGGGGATCCCAAAGTCCTTTGCTGAGCTAGGAGTGGGGTACATCAGCTGGCTCAGTCCTGATCCAAACACATGAAAAAAGCTAAGGTCTTTATAACTTTTATAATAGGAGGGGGCAATGAGAATTTACCCTACCCCCCCGGTCCCCCGCGCGGGCTTTTTTGCCCCCCACGGTCGCCCCAACCGCAGACAGGTCGACCATTGGTCGTCATGCTTGTTTAGTTTTTTGCTGCTTGTTAGGCACGATTGGTCGATTGGTCTT
>JAODLD010000088.1:7408050-7435566 GCA_026781065.1 Mormyrops boulengeri | reverse complement strand
GCCCCCCCCCGCCCGCCGGGCGGGGGGCGCGGCGGCCGGGCGGGGGGGCGCCCGGCGGCGCGGCCGGCCGGGGCGGGGGGGGGGCGGCTGCAGTCTGTGTCCTGCTGTACTTACAGACAGCCATGATATGTCCCTGGCTGCAGCACTGACAGAAATCACTGACCGCTTTAATGCTTAATGGATCTTAAAAGCTGTCATGTTGACGCTTGTTATTATTAGCTCATTGGCCATTCAAAGGCGTCATTTGTCCCGTTACAATCCCACAGTGTCGAGACTATGCCCCCCGCCATCACAATAATCCACGGCAATGGTGTGCTGCTTCCAGGTAAATGGGTGTGACCTGAGCAGGCAGATAGCCACCCTTGGGCAGATCCCCCAGGATCATGTGATCAGATCCCACGGTTGAATTTTTCCCACTAGCTTGTTGTGCCGAGAGCCTGTGCTGGCATATACATAATCAGCATAGAGATAGTCAGAGATAATGTCCCCTAGCTACTTATAAGGACTGGAATATGGGGGCTTTTCTATAAGATTCGAGATACCATCAAAGGCAAGCCAAAAATATCCAGTGGGAAGTGCATCAGATCGGGGGGCAGGAGATGGATGCTTCATGTGGATTTTGAAAAGCAGGATTGTGATGGACGCCTGGGATTAGGGGTTATTGGTCAAACCACCTTGCATCCCAGTGGAAGCCTGAAGCTCTCCCACCGGACATTGTATCAGCACAGGAAACAGGAAGAGCACCTACGTGGTTTAATAGCATCCATTAAATTGCATAACAGGACGGGAGGATCAGCCGTGATGTCTTTGGTTTACCCAAAGGGCCTCTAGCAGTACAGTAAACAACTGGAACATCCCCTCCAACCCTGAAATCATATTTCATTAGAACAAAGGGCAGGCTCGTCGGAATTTTACACAAAAATGTTCTGAGGGCAGAATGAAAAATGATTGGCTCAGAGAGATAACCAATCAGATTGTAGAGGAGGTGGGTCCAAGCAACTGGAGGAGGTGGGCCCAGCCAATTAGATGTCTTAGTCCTGCCTCTTCAACTTGCCCTCACAACATTATTGTATGAGTAAAACTCCCACAAGCAAAGGGCACCAAGCGGAAGGTATTTGAGTGCAGAGGAGATTGATGTGTCCTCAGCCTCGCATGTTTGTCTGGTCTGCTAAAGGGGGCAGGAATCATAGATCTCTGGGTCATGATTTCTGAGCTGTTGAATATGGTGGGGGCTGGGGGGAGGTAAATCTGGACCTCAGGTCCTCCCCCAGCACAGATCCCCCCCCTCCTCTGTGAGTCTCTGCCTTTTAGAAGTGGTCGCTGTCACCGTCATGGCTAGAGAGGAGACCACTGTGGCGGGTGGGTTATGTAATGGGTCTCGCGTTTAACAGCTAGCAGTGCTGGGATGGGGTCACACAGGAGAATAATGGTCCCGGGCATCAGTGAAGGCATACGGAACAGTCTCCACCGATCTCGACCAGCCCATTATCCTCTCGGCTGCCGGAACGTTCCGGAAACGCATGGCGAGTGTGTTTTTAATACGGAGGTGATTCTACTCCCTGTGTCAAAGCAGTAAATCTGCCGTGTCTGGCTCTTGACTGTGGCGGCCGTTTTTATTTCTGATTTATTTCAGCGCTCTGCCTGCTCTCTGTCCGTCCGTGTGTGCTTGTGTATCTGTGTGCCCTTAATGCAGGAGGAAGCCCTCCTCCAGCGGTCACCTGTCTAATTAGGACGAACTAATGGCTCTGAGGGAGGGCGGGCCTGAAGGTCTCGCCAGCTGCATTAATCGCAGGAGTGCGCAGCCTGTAATACAGCCCTGCCGAAGCTGATTTGGCAGGTGAACTGGTCTGAGGACCCTCTCAGTATGACACTCCTTACACGCCCAATGTACCTCTTGCTCCATCCCATTAGTGAAGCCTAACCTTCAACTGTTGGCTTTTTAAGGGAAATTATCGTGTCATTTGGATTTGGAGAACTCTAGGGAAGGTGTCCTGTTCTGTTACCTTCAAGGAAATGCTACCATGCTCACGTGAGGTCAAGCCAGAAAAAACCAGGTTTGGGGATCTGTGTGTCACTCTTAGAACACAACGGTTTCATGCGTGGTCATCCGGAATCTGTTTATAGTCAATTTCAGAGCCCTGTTCATGGAGCGCCTCTCTCATTGGTCAGACTGCTGGTGTCCCATCAGTCTATGGGATTCAACTTGCAGCGCTGGGCAGTGATGGATGGTGGGATGGGATGGCTGTGTGGCAGTAGTTATAAGGGGAGGAGGCTAATTAAATATTAATCCTTGGTTTGTACCCGCTCATGTTCTCTATGTAATTAAAAAACAGTCTCTGTTATCAGAGCCCACAGTCAGCATCGTTGTCTTGCGCCTCCTGGCTGCTGATTGGAGGAACAACGAGGAGCGTGACCTGCATTGGTAGAGGGGCAAGGTCAATGAAGAGGGATGCCTGGAGAGAGAGAGATATGTGTTTTGTATTTCAGGAGAGGAATCTTGAAACAGCAATAACAGGGCAGCTCAGGTGACCGGAAAAGCGTTCATTCAAGTGAGCTTCTGCAACTGAAAGTTCCGGGCACTGAGCATAGCTTATCCTGGAGCTGGATAATTTAGAAACGTCTTTAATAAGTGTCCATTTAACACTTTACTTTTAGTTAAATTAGAAGCTTACAGGATTTCACAAACTTTCAGGTGGAAGGTGCTGGGGGGTGGGGACAGGAAGCGACACAGCAGGAAGTGTGCTGACAGAGCCGCCGCGGAGAGCCGCCCGCATGCCGGGCCCGATCGCGGCGCTCTGCTGCTGATGGGATTTCATTCGCTCTTCATGGCTTATCATCCATCCTTTCAGGTTCCATCAGGAGGAGACATCCGGGTTTATCGTCTCTCCGCACTCGGCCTAATCCGTGGAAATGTAGATCTCCGAGCATTCCGGATTTCACTGAAGCAGGCCGAGGCGCAGACTCCCTCCCCGGGCCTGGACCCGCGGGGGGTGCAGTCACTCTCTCACGTTCCCTTCACACTCGTATTTCATCCTGCTTATCTGATCGCACAACCCTGACACCCTAATGCTAAAAGCAAATAAGAATATTTCTAAACGTTAAAAACAGTTTGCACATGTATAGCCAACATATACATATATTCTTATATTATATCTTGTATTATATATTATATATATATATATCTTATTGTTTTTCAAAGTGAGTCACATTTAAGTGTTTCTAGAAGGAGAGAGTGTCACTATCCTGTTCCTCTCAGGTCGGGTCCGATGTCGAAAACAGATCCACATGTGACCACGCCGGCTTTCTGTGAACGTGCCTCAGTGTCACTCCAGGCTCAGAAGATGAGCAGAAAGGATGTTTTGAAGGATTAGTCAGCATTAAGCAAGCCTCACTGAGGCGAGTGGCGGTGCTGGCTTCAGTGCATTTGCTTTCTGTTTCGGGGAGACGAACTTTTTCACATAATTGAAGTCGCATTAAACACATTTTGGGATTATTATGGTATCCAGATGTTGCCTTGTCCCCTGAGGTTTGATGTTGGCAAACATACAGCAAACAGGCATCTTAAGCCCTAGATGAGGGTGTGGAGCCCCTGTGTTGGTTGTTTCTGCTGTTTGGTTTCTTATTTAAGTGTAAGACATTTACCCAATGAGAGGGCTCTCTCTGCCTTTTCCATTTTGTCAGATTTGGCCCGATGGCTATGACCTCCGGCACACGTCATAGAAATGCAAGTTTTGCCTTTGACTAAAATACCAGGCTACCAGGTGTGGTTCTCTTTGGACTGATGCTGTTTCTCTCGGACCCATGTCTCACCTGGCTTCAATCTCACGGGCCGGCAGTCTTGTTTGGTTTCTGTCTCCACTCACTTCCTGTTTCCATCTAGAGTGAAACAGGTTTCGAAAATGGAAATTGGAACAGCAGACTGTTAATAAGTAAATCGTCACCGGAGGACAGCCGGGGCTCGGATGGTAATCGCAGAAACGGAGGGCCGGCCTCTTCGGATCCACGTTCTGGCCCAAAGCGCAGACATTACCAGATGGAATCGGTCCTGCTGAAGTGGCACCTCTTGCTGTGATTCGTACAGAGGCTCGCCGCGATGATAAAACACCGGTGCCCTCATTACTCACCAGCGTAACATCCTCGACCTCTGTCGGACACTCTGTTAATTCCATTTTCCTGGGCCGTATGGTCTCGCCGGTCTGACCGGTATGGATATTAAAACCCAAACAAGAGTCGAGCGGGGTCTGCGATGGCTGAGTTACTCTTTAGGGATGCCATTCCTATTTCGGGGTTTTTTGAGTTCCTCCAACTACCCTTCGTCATCCCCGCAGCCCCCACATGTCACTGACTGTCATGCTTCATGCCCCTGTCGCTGTCCCCACAGGGAACGACCTCTTCCTAGTGGCCGTGCACGAACTGGGCCACGCCCTGGGCCTGGAGCACTCCAACGACCCCACGGCCATCATGGCCCCCTTCTACCAGTACATGGATACGGAGAACTTCAAGCTGCCGCAGGACGACCTGCTGGGCATCCAGAAGATATACGGTAAAGGTCTCTTTGGGTAGATCTTTGGAGAACATCCTATGTTTTCACGGAGAGAGGGTGGTAAGGGCTGTCTTGGCAGGTAGCTCCACAGCAAGATGGCGATCTCCAGCTTCTCACGTGCTACGAGTCACCTTGCTTATTTACGTATTTGGCAAATGCTTCGGTCCAAACTGACATACGAGTGAAGATTAGTGAGCAGGATCAGACAGTCCCAGGAGCAAATGCCGGTTAGGAATCTCAGCTCAAGGGTCCAACGGTGAAATCACATTGGCCGGCATGGGATATGAACCAGTAACCTTCTAATCACAGATACAGGTTCTAATCCACAGAGCCACACACCTCGCACTTCCTGTTAGCAAGACTGCCATAAATTATATTGCTCTCAGTTTATTTTGCTGAAGAATATAACTGGGGAAGTCCTCAGTGCACTTGTGTAAATGACCACTCCATGGACTCGACACGTGTGTGTCCCTGACGACTGCTGTGATATTTTATGCTCGCTTCTGGTCTGATAGGCCTGCGTGGTATGGAGAACGGCCACGCAAAAAGCCTCACACGTGTTTTTCATATCCCTCCTGTCGTATGTCGAATCACACAGTCGTCCAAGTGAGGGGCCAGTGAGGCAGGATGCCACGAAGGAACATTTTATCCACCAAAACCAAACATGTTTATTCTTTCTCCACCAATCAGTACAGATTTTCGCCTCTCTATTTGCAGAGATATACGCAATAGAGCCGACACGATTAGAGTTTTGCCCTTTTCGCAAAACAATTTGACAAACGAGTGCTATTTTTTCGTCTTTTACATCCTGTGCCAGCTAATGGAGCGGTTTTCCTTGTAATCAGCCTGCACACATTTTGCCGCGCTAATTAACAGTTTACTCTGCTGCCTTAATGAATTTTCTAAATGAATGTCATTTCTGCATTTTAATTTCGTCTTCAGAGAGGGCAATCCTGAACATATGGAATATTCCAGGGATTAATATGAAAATGACTTGCTCGCACTCAGGGCAAAGTTATTGTGCCCGAATTGGTTGAATTCAGCCGAAACTAATTTTAAGAAGTTGTATTGCCGTGGCTTATCTGAGAATGACAAAACAGATTTGTTCTGAAACTTAATGGCGTCAACAGTGGGACAATCATTTAAAACTACTATTAACCCCTCTTTTCCCTTGTGGTGTGAGAAAGACAAAACTGAGTTTCGCCTATAAAGATGTCATGTTCAGAGCAGACTTCAGTTTTAAAGGTGACACACGGTTTGGGCACAGCCTGCTTGTCGGGCCTGTGAGTATTACGGCGGCCGTGTTTTCCCTGAGTAGAGAGGATTTTGTGCTGAATGTGCTAACACACGCCTTCTGTTATGCTGTCGAAGGGTTTGTTGGACGTTTTGAGATGTTTGTAATGCTGTGCAGGGCCACTGCTCCTCACAAAGGCCCTAGGGCACAGTTTCCATCTTCAGGTAGATTGAGGACATCCCTTGGGGTTGAAAGCGAGCCTGTGAGATGGCGGAGGTGTTCTCCAGCAGTGTGTACCATCAGGTCATGTATTCTTCTCCAGCGGTGTGTACCATCAGGTCATGCATTCTTCTCCAGCGGTGTGTACCATCAGGTCATGTATTCTTCTGTGTTTTCCAATTCAGGCCCCCCCGACAAAGTTCCCCAGCCGACCCGGCCACTGCCGACGGTCCCGCCCCCCCGCTCCTACCCACCCGACCCCCGCAAGCATGACCGCCAGACTCGGCCCCCCCGGCTGCCCTCCGGAGACAAACCCACGTACCCCAACCTCAAGCCCAACATCTGCGACGGCGGCTTCAACACACTGGCGATCTTGCGGCGGGAAATGTTTGTGTTTAAGGTACGAGGTTGACGGGGAGCAGGCTCCGCCCCCCTGGATGCTGGCCCATCTCTCGATCAGAGGTTCACGGGTGAACCAACCAGGCAACACGCTACTATTTTAATTTTTTCTTAAAGTGGAGGACAGGAAGTACAGAGGGTTGGTCTGCGTGGCACTGCAGTGCAGAGGGTTGGTCTGTGTGGCCCTGCAGTGCAGAGGGTTGGTCTGCGTGGCCCTGCAGTGCAGAGATAGATGTACCGTCGGCACCGTCTCCGGATGTAAGAGTCCCGGCTGCTGGAGACTGATTTATGCAGCTCTGTCGAAGCGAAAGGTTATCTTTTCTTTGGTTGGAAATTCTTGGTATTGAGAAACACTCTCTACCATTCTGTAGGATCAGTTTTCCTGTAACTAAGCCCCTGCCACCCAAGCCCCCCCCATGGAATGTCTTCCCACAAGCATGAATGATGCGGTTTAATTTCAGGGCCTTGGGAAAAAAAAAATGACGCGATGAATGTGGCACACAGAGCTTGAGGAGGAGAATGACCATATGCAGTGGGTTCAAGCAGCAGCTGATTAGGAGCTGAAGGGAGGGGGGGCACTTTGGAGAGTCTGAGGACACGCTCCGCAAATTACCAGCTATTTTTACTCCATTGTGTGCGGAAACATGCGACCGGCTGCCGTTTTTACTTCTGACTTGCCGAGCTGCTGCTTTTAATTGGGGCCACACTGTAATTGTTGGCTGAAAGGATTAGAGAAAGGGAAACAGGCGGTCAGAGTTAGGAGCTTAATGAAACATTTTTTTCCCTCTAAATTTCCTCTATGGCTCTAATCATTCATCATTAGCAGATTAACCGGGAGGCCGTATTAAAGGATTAATGTGGACTGAAGGTGTGGAGTGGCCCCGTAACCAGGGGTCAGCTTCCCGTGTGGGCGGCAGCTGTCCGAATCCCAGCTGTACCGAAAGCGCCCATCTGGACCCCGGCTGAGCTGGTGTGCTGGCGCCGTGTGGCCCGTGGGCGGAGCAGAGAAGGCAACAGGCCTCGGCACATCTGCTAGCTTTCACTGAAGCTCCTCCCCCACAGAGCGGCCCGCTTGCAGGGCGCGCACGGTGTCACAAAGCGTGTTACACTGCCATGCATGGAAATCAGCTCAGGCTGCATTTATGGCCATAATTAGGGGCCTCGGGAGGGGATGGGCCCTCAGGAATGTTATGTTCCAATTTCGTGGGGACCGGACAGACCGAGGGTTCAAGGTGAAGTCATTGATGCTTGCCGCCCTGACCACAGGAGACTCAGACGGGGCGATCCCGTGGTAGTCTGAGCAGAGCTGCATGGTACAAACATCAGCCCTGAAGTAGGACGAGAGGTGGAAAGGGGAGATTGCGGCCCCGAGACGGGTCAGACTCACTCATTATTGCAACTTAGCCCAGATCCGGCAAACATCGCTCCAGTTTTTCCCACATAATTATCTATATGACAGTGTGTGGGATCCCTTCCAAGTCGTGTAGCATTTTTTTTCTTACAGTAAATGATCCGTTTAGAGATCCTTCATTTGGAAAGGTGTAGGTTTAGGACGGCACACTCAGTAGGAGTGGGACCCAGCGGCGATTCGGAATGGGCCAGTGGCACGGCTCTGGTGAACTGAATCTGTCCGTCACCCTTGGGAGCGTCCGCTCTGATGCTGAACTGTCCTTTATTGGGAGGCCTGCCCCCACACCTGCTCCTGTCCGGATGTGTGTAGCCTGGCCGTGCCTGAGAGACCACCACTTCGTGTCTTTGTAGGAAGCATGAAATTTACAACATTCTGTGGCTGCCAGAGTGTCATGTGACACAGAGGGGTGCCTTTCCTGGCTTTCTCAGGGCCTGCATTCGCACATGAAACATCATAGAGAAAAAGAGGATGGCTTATTTTCTCAGACTGAATTATTAAATTGGAAAACAACATGTTCCCACATGCATGAAAATAAATAGAGTTGTTAAACTGAATAGGTTTTCAGGACAGGTGAGACTCGGTATCCCCTGGAAACGGACTGGCCGTAATTACGGTTAATGCGCCGCATTGGGTTTCGCTCGGCAGAATAATAGCCTCCTATGGCACGTCCGCCTCACCAGGGCCCGCCTACAGTAGGCTCGCTCCAGCCGTGCCTCGCCAGCAATTTAGTATCATTGCGGTGCAGTGTGATTACAGAGGACTCCTCCAAATGGCGGAGAGCCGCGCCTAGGTCCTCATTTCAGCTGCGGGGTTGTGGAGCATGCTTTCCTGTTATGGAGGGGAACACGCCTCATCCCATTTCACCACTCGCTCAGTCTGTTTCCAATTATCTTCAGAGAGGCTGCTCCAAATGACAGAAGCAGCTCAACTTTGGTGCATCTCCGGGGGGGGGTTTAGGTGACGAAAGCCTCATCTGCTGGATGAGGTGCCACGAGGGTCCTGCCCTCTCTCCAGGGCCACACCACACAGGTTTGGCCTCCGAACCACTGGGGAGGAGGGAGGAAGGGAGGGAGGGGGAGTCTGGCTGGGCCACGATGGCTTCCCCAGATGAACTTCCTGTCCCCTGTGAGTTTTGGCCAACTTTTCCCGCCTCTGGGCTCGGCTGCAGGAAGGAGAGCAGAAAAAATGTAAGACGGACACACCTTATACTCGAAAGCCCCATTTTCCACGGCTTCAGCTGGCTGTCTGCTCTCGTGGAACAAGGAACACACATATTCAGCAAAAAAGGAGATCGCTGCTGGGCAGGGGGGGGAGTGGGCATACAAGGCCACGACCTTTCAGGACTCCTCAGCTAGGACGTTTGGATGGAGTTAGGGCTGGACCAGCACAATTGATTGACCATTGTGATGTGAAGACCAAACCCGGTGTGGTGCTGGTGTGTCTGAGGTGACCTGGCTGAAAGTTAGTATGTGTATAACTGCCACACCCCTGGGAAAGCAGAGTTATGACGACCTGGAACTCTCATAATAAAACACAGAGGCAAGGCAGACACAGACACTCTCACATCGCTGCTTGTGTCCATCGGCGTGTCAGCGAAGGCATCTCTGAGTGCGTCTTCTGTGCTTAGCCCTCTAACACGGCATGTTAACTCGATGCATTGATTGCCGTTGGGTGCGTGAGCCTGTGGAACACACCGCTAAGTAAATAAAAAGTAAATGTTCTTGCACGTCACTTGTGTATTTACTTAACGAGCCTGTCCATCATAACTAGAATTACGATGCATTAAGGAGTCTGTATATTTATATGTGTGTGATACTGACACCTCCTGGTCGTCAGAGTGACTGGATAGTGGTCTGACGAGATTGAAGATATTTCTGCCTATGAGCATCCCCCTCCCCCCCAAATCCCCCCCATCACGTCAAACCTTATTTAAGCACATTTTGGAGAGAATTATGCTTGTGGCTATAGTGAGCTCCCAGAGTGCAAATGGGAATCTTGCCTGGACCTCCGAGGTGAAGGCAGCTGTGAGAGCAGAGCGTGACAGGTGCTTTCGTGCTGATCCTCATTCGGCACACGCGTGTGGGAGCCATTCAGGAACACGTCTGAGAGCGCCTGATATATTCCTCTGCGAACCCCTCGCCCCTCCGGCCTCTACATCTTTTCCTTACACTTTGGTCGACACTGTGGAAACAGCAATCAAACTGCACCCTTGGGCTACATAAATCTATCTTCTGCTTCTTCTCCCCTGAAGCGGTTCCATAAACCACAGACTGTTGTGTTTGAGAACAATGCAAAACCAGATCGTTTGCGGGTCCCCTCGTGGTCCATGGTGATTTACTGCGGCTCAGACAGTGTAATTTTGGGCTTGGTCTCTTCTGGTGGTCTGGTCCACTATAGTCTGTGGTGAGGGTGGGCTGGGCTGTTTTTCTGGTGATGCCCCCTGCTGGTTCCTTACCCACAATGATGAAGCATGGACAATGACCATATTAGGGTCTTGGTAGTGAGGAAACTCTCTCCTCTCCTCAGGACCAGTGGTTCTGGCGGGTCCGAGACAACGCTGTAATGCCCGGCTACCCCATGCAGATTTCGTACTTCTGGAGGGGGCTACCACCGAAGATCGACGCCGTGTATGAGAACAGCGAGGGCAAGTTTGTCTTCTTCAAAGGTAAGACAGCAGCCCTGAGGGATGTAGACCTAGGAAGAAACCTTAATCATCCTTCAGGCAGTGATGTTTTTCTGGGGCTTCATGTTAAAAAGGAGAACCTGTTACTGTAAGGGTTTTGTTGAATTTGCCTGGAAAGGACGGGAACGCAGTGTGTAAATGGGAGCATGTTTGAACTCCAAAGCATCATCAGACACTCACCAAAAGCTTGGGCAGCAGACACCTACTGCGTTAAATAGTGTTAATGAGGACCGCTCCAGCAAAAGGCGCTAAGGCGTAAATGCATATGCGTAAATGCGTAAAGGCACTCTCACTCACTGAGTGCTGAGCTTGAAGAGTACTGCATCCATGGATATCTGCTTTCCAAGGTGGGACTCAACAGAGGGGAAAGATTTAGTGTTGTTAATTTACCTACCAGTCAGTAAATCCTCCCCCAGACTGAATTATCGCTGTCTGCCTCCTGCACTTGTCTGACTCCAGTCAAGCCGTTAGCATCGCAGGCTCTTAGTGGCTTTGTGCGCAGACAGAGCTCCCCTCTGAGTGACACGCCCAGCTGCCTTTATTGAGTACCCCTTTCTGCCCAAGCCATCCGGCAGCAACACGCTTCAGATATTGTGACATCCCGAAATTGGAATTTGAATGGCGTCGGTATCCGTGCCCCATCGGGGCCCGTGGTGGCGGTTTATTTTGATGATGAAACGGAAACAGCGGCGCGGGGTGTGAAATTGGATGTTTATTCTGCCCAGCACTGAGAGTCCCTGTAAATTAATGCAAATATCTCCATCCTGCGAGACGTGGCGGTATCAGAAAGCTTCATCTCATGGACAGCTGAGATATGTTTTGTTCAGGGGTAGGGGTGAAGGGTCACTGGTCGGAATGTCATGCAGATTTCCTGCATGGAGCCTCTGGCATTCCATGTGGCATTAACATCCGCCGCTTGGTTCCGCCTCGGCTTGGGGGTCGTCATGATGACTTCTGGGAGACGGCTTTCATTAGCCTTAGCAGAGGTTGCGTTGCGTTGACGGCGCTCTCTCTCTTTTTTTCTCCTGTCCCCTCCCACCCCAGGGAACCGTTTCTGGGTCTTCAAGGACACGACGCTCCAACCCACCTATCCAAAGGACATCTCCTTGTTCGGGAGCGGTATGCCGACACAGAACATTGAGACAGCCGTATGGTGGGAGGACGTAGCGAAGACCTACTTCTTCAAAGGAGATAGGTCTGCTCTGGCGCCCGGCCGCGGTGCCCTTATGTCACTGTTTACCCCGCGGGCAAGCAAGTGTTGTGGTGCTGTGTCAGTGCTTGTGCCTGATGACCTCACCTCCTGCATGCGGCTCCCTGAAGCCACCGCCCCATGACTTCCTGGGTGATGATTTTTGCCCCCCCTAATACCGTGCAGATACTGGAGATACAATGAGGAGATGAGGACCATGGACCCGGGATACCCCAAACCCATTACAGTATGGAAGGGCGTCCCAGCATCTCCCCAGGGGGCATTTGTGGACAAGGCTAATGGTAAGGCCCTGAGAGATGGAGTCGGTCTTTCAGTGTCTTCTCGGGTGAGGACGAGAGTACCACCTAGCATGCCAGATCCCCTTATCCCCCCAGACTGGTGTTCCTATCTTTGTTGGTGTCAAACTGCTTGCCCTGAGTGTATCCGGTCCTAAAGCCATGGTCTGGTTGACAGCCGTGTCCCAAGCCTGGCTGCCTTGCTACATGCGACACTCTGTCACACGTTGTCACTTGAGGACAGGCTACATCCCCCCCGAGCTGTGACTCACACGTGTAGTGTCACACGGTGTGTTGGCGTGGTTACTGTCAATGGCATGATGATCTGGAAGGTGACTCGTAGATGCATGCTGAAAAACATTCAATCTAATAACTGGCAAATCATGAAACTACAGATCATATGCCGCGTAATTACCTATAACATGTATTTTACGTAAAAAGGCATCCAGGACTCTGAATTAATTCCCCAGGGGAGAGTAGGCCAGGCAGCCGGTTCGCTTGGAGAAATGACAAGGGCCTTTTGATACTTGGTCCGGGGCCAAACAGGTGGGGGGTGGGCTCAAAGCCCAAGAGCCACTCTGATTGGCTGTACGCCTAGCCATCTGGTGCATGAGAGGAGGGGGGCTGGGTCTGCTCGGGGCGGCAGGAACCGGCTCCGGCCGGTGGACAGACGTAGGCTGCCTGTACACGTCAAAGTTCGGAAAGCAGGCCGCCTCGTCGGGCTCCGCTTGGCCGGCCGCTCGGTGATGCCGCTGACCTTAATTACTGTGGTTACCGATAGTGCCTCGCGGTTAGCATGCAGCTAGGTATTTAAGGACCTGGGCGGTAGTAATGGCTAAAAAGCCATGTCAGGCACTTTGTATTCAGGCCCCTACACCCTCTGACAGCCCTAGAGAAGGTGGTGCTGTTTCTTGGTGAAAAGCCATTTTGTTTGCCTGGCCACCTTGCTGAGGTGGAAGCCGTGGATGTAGCAGAAGGTCTGAGCACTGTTCCACTTCCCCAGTCGGTGCGTCCAACATAAAGCCATTCTGCGTCCCCCATGCCACAAAGCCCTTTTGCTACACCCTCCTGTAAAATCATGCCAATCTGGATGGTGCTTCCCCCACTGAAACTTCAGACCTCCAGGTGATAGACTGCAGATCGACACCCACAGAACCATTTAATCTCCCTAATTTGTCCCCAGGGGTAATCTTGCTTCCCGTACTTATTAGTGCCTCAAATCACCCCAAAATAGCCACGCTGGGACATTCAGTCTTATCCCCGGCATGTCCCTAGCCAAAGAAACCCAGGCCTTAGCCTTGGTTTGTGGTTCCCTCAACTGGGGGGGGGGGACGTCCAACAAACACAATAACACTCACGCAAATAACCAAACTCACAGATCATCAAAACAGGAAGCGGGGTGGATGTCCTGACAGGGTCAGGCCTGTTCGCTCCGTTAGCATTGTGCAAATGAGCACTCGGGTTGCCTTTGTGTTTATGGAGGGCGGCGTTCCGCTCCACCTTGCCTGTCCTGAGGTGATGAGACAGAGGGAAACAGGAAGTCTCCTTCTGTCCAACTGCAGGCTTTACCTACTTCTACAAAAACAAGGAGTATTGGAAGTTCAACAACCAGAAGCTGCGTGTTGAGCCGGGATACCCCCGCTCTATCCTGAAGGACTTCATGGGCTGCGATGGCTCGGCAGACCGGGACCGGGAGCCGGACGTGGGCCGGGACCGGGAGAGGCGCCCCCCAGTGGAGGAGGACGACGTGGACGTGGTGATCAAGCTGGAGAGCGCGGCGGGCACGGTGAAGGTGGTGGCCATCGTGATCCCGTGCGTGCTGGCGCTCTGCCTGCTGGTGCTGCTCTACACGGTGGTGCAGTTCAAGCGCAAGGGCACACCCCGCCACATACTGTACTGCAAGCGCTCCATGCAGGAGTGGGTGTGAACCCCCCCACCCCCCGGGGGCTGACGCTGACGTCGGCGGGGAAGGGAGCGGAGCCTAAACCCCTTCCGTTTTGCCGAGGGGCAGTGGGCCTTCATGGACGCCCCCCACCCCCCCAGGGATAGTGTTTGACCACTCCCCCCATGTCGGCCCTTCCCCCTCGCATCTGCTCCATGCGCCCGTGTGGGACGGGAGAAAGGTTTTCGGATCGGACGCTCCCCACAATGCACCCCGTCAGTCTCCATCAGATCCAGTCTGGCTTTGGCTGAGTGAAGCTGCCAAGTTTGTACCATAACCTAACTCCGTCCCTGATACACCCATAAAAGCTCATCACTTCACATTTAACCATTGTTTCTACATAATTTATTTGTACTGTTTCTTCTCTGTTAAAGTACTATTCCCTTTAACTTCAGATGAAAAGAAATACCCAAACCAAATAAGCTTTTTTCTCCAAAGAGGATGCTTTTTCATTTTGTTTTTGTTAAATCACTCCTTTATTTATTTTTGTTCTGTTTCCATTGCTTCTCTGCCTCTCAAATCCTCACTTTGCTGGGGACTAAGACTTTGACTGTTGTGGCAGTCTGTGTCAAAACAGGGGCCAAAATTTCTCTGCGATATTTTTTTAAACCGCCTTAATTGCAGATTACGTCACATTTTCTCTCTCTCTCTCTCTGACACACACACACACACACACACACACACACACTGCTTGGTTTATTTGTCCATCACTGGCGTTCATATCCCTTGTTTCTGTTTGTCCCTTGATGAATAGGCGTCCGTTTAGAGATTTCGCCGGTAACGGGTCAGCCAGGGAGAAGGATGGATAAGCTGAGCGTAAACACAGAATATATCGATTGCTACCAGTGAAGTTCACAGCCGCATTTGCGGGAATTTTCCAGATGAACGCCAGGATATCATATCTCTGTCCGTCTGACTATATTACATTGTTATTACAAATGCAAGGTTGAAGGATAAATACGGAAATTAAATTCAGCTGTAGTCTCTGCGCCAATCATCATAGGACTGAAAAGTCCTCTTTTCACAAATTACTTCAACAGGGGCTCTGAAATGACTACAAAAAGGACGAGAAAATAACCGAGGCCTCGCAGTACAAAGCCTGTGAAATAGGTCTGCCACAGCAGGAGAGCCCCCACTGTAATAAAGCTCCAATAAAGGAGCCACATAATTCAAATGGGGCACATTGATGGTTCTGACAGAGGAGGAACCTTCTACACAGATCATCACGCGAAAAGCCCTTGGCCACGCCCCCATGTCGCTAAAACAAGTGCTTGGTTACCATATTCCGTTTTTTTTTGTGCAGAGTTAAAATACTTCGTTAGCAGCTATATATACGATCCAGACTCCTGACCTTTGGTGGAAAAAGACTTGAGCGAAACGACTCAAAATGCTGTGGAACTTTCCGCATTATTAATGTATAATATAAATGTACTGTAGTGGTCGTGAACCGTTAAGGAGATCATATTTATTGCCATTTAATATATATCTGCTTTATCTGCTGGCTAGGAGCCCTCAGCTCTATGACATAAACTCTCAGCCCTACATCACTGCAGGGTTGTCTTTCGGTTTTAAGGCGAACAGGTGCCCCGCCTAATTCATTTAATAAAGGATGTTTGCTTCAGAACAACAATTTTTTTTTGGAATATTCTAGACACGGTATATAGTGTAGATACTGTTCTTTGATATACAGACTTATGCAGTATTTTCAGGAACAAAGACTTGCTACTTTGAGGTCTGAAATATTTGAAGATTTTTTGTTTTCTTTGGCCAAATGTAAAATGACGATGTGACGCCTCCCTTTGTACATAAAAGGAAGTGTCCAGTGTTGTTGACTATGGTTAAGGAGGAGCCATCTGAGCCTTATGCAAACCCTGCCATCACCTTGGCCATGTTTCACGGGGGGTTACCTCAGCGGGACTGTTCCGTACCTGGCCACTAGGGACCCGGCCCTTACTTGGTTGGAGCTTGGTTGAATGTGGTCCCCACCTTCACCTAACAAGCCCCCCCATGTGCTTTGCCTGCAAGGTATGGATCAATACCAATAGTACTGTAAGCAATTAGCACCGGTAGCTAACACAGATCAGTGTGGACCCTACAGCAAGAACAGAACGACAAGGACCCCCGCCCCCCAGGTCAGTCTGCTCCTCTCACAAGATCTTTATGGCAACAATGCAAAATGGCCTTTTTAGCAATTTTCAGCCAGTTCTGAGTTCGATCACTTTCCCCTTTCTGTGGTAATGTTTTCCTTTCAAAAACCGAGTGTCATCAGACCGAGCGAGTCGAATCCTCGTAGCTTCCCGAGGGTCCGCATGCAGTGGCACCACCTATAATGGGGATCTTTTGTAGTTGATGAGAAAGGGCAGCCAGAAATTCCTGTGAAGGTGTGTTGGCTGGACGAAGAACGTATATCTTAAAAAAAGTGTTTTAATGTTTACAGTTACTGATGTATCTTGGGAATGCGGTGGACTGTGTCCGTCTTTATTGGAGAGTGCATGCTATTGGTTTCCTTTTATCATTCTGGCGAAGAGAGACCCCCGCCCCCACGACCCCCCTCCCCCCCCGACACGTAAATGTTTTCACCGTCTCAATGTTTTGTTCTTTTTGATGTGGGGAGTGTCTAAAAATGGCTTTCACGGTTCTTTTCGTCCACTGTGCTGATCCCCATTGTCTCATTGCATTGTATTTAAGAAGGACCATCTTGTCAATCAATAAATGGATCAGAACACATCTACCAGGCTCTTCCGTGTTCTTCTGTACTGTACATCCAACGTGGCTTTTGGTGTCCGGGTCACTCTCTTAATCTGTGTCTTCGGTTGCGCACAGGGACAAACCAGTTATCAACCATCTTTATTAAGACCGGTTCTAGATCCGCCATGTTCAGTGCAGGGAAACCTGAGTTTAACAGTAGGGATGTGCGTTTGTGATATCAATTTATTTGTTATCAAAAAAAGTCATCTTTTGCAGAAAATGCAATAAACATGCTACTTCCATCCATCCATCCGTCCATCCATCCATCCGTCCATCCATCCATCCATCTCCTATACTGTAACTTCTTGTCAAGTACAGATTGTGGTGGATACGACCCATCCCAGACGTCACTCCCCAGGAATCGCACATGCTAATTTCATTACAGATGTCTCTTCCCAGAGCCTCTTGAATGGGGATGTTTCCCTGGATCAAATCAGATTAAGCTCTCCGCTCAATGGTATTACAGTCAGGTCCTTCCAGGGCTTTTGTAACAGGCCCTGAGGGAAGATCCCACATCCTGAGCCACTACACAACCTATTGCTCCTTCCTTCATTTACATAAAATGTCCCTGATTCGCTTTGTATATGTCCTAGAGTGGTCTGAGAATAAGGCATAAACCCAGACTCATTTCAAATGACATATCCGACTCATTTGAAACCTTTGAAATGTGTAACAAGCTGTGAATGTTACCTGCTACAGGAAGCCCTTTTCTGTCAGCTATCTCGTGCTAAATCTGCCCCCCCCATGAGAGTTATTTTTATAGATCTTAGCACTCAAGTCACTCTCACCTCCTGTAATTCATCCTATCATGTAGTTAGTGCTAATTTTGAGTGTCATCAATGGGAATTTAATGGACTCCAAATTGGCACAGCGGTTGACGAGACTTCGGCTAATGAAGGTTCTAGAAGCAGCGCGGAAGCCCTGGGATGGGAGAGCACAACTCGCAAGGAGCATATGCTTCATGCCGCCGTCAAAGTGTTTACAGCTGTTTACGTTGGCTGTCAGTCTGGGTCGGCTTGCTGTAGGCCCGAAGCCTTTACGTGCTGTTTACGTTGGCTGTCAGTCTGGGTCGGCTTGCTGTAGGTTCGAAGCCTTTACGTGCTGTTTACGTTGGCTGTCAGTCTGGGTCGGCTTGCTGTAGGCCCGAAGCCTATACGTGCTGTGTACGTTGCCTGTCAGTCTGGTTCGGCTTGCTGTAGGCCCGAAGCCTTTACGTGCTGTTTACGTTGGCTGTCAGTCTGGGTCGGCTTGCTGTAGGCCCTAAGCCTTTACGTGGTGTTTACGTTGGCTGTCAGTCTGGGTCGGCTTGCTGTAGGCCCGAAGCCTTTACGTGCTGTTTACAGCTTTTAGCTGTCGGCAGAATCTGTGAAACAGCTTAAAAAATGGGCCTCGCATCGTGTTTTTGCACATGCTCACATGCTCGGAAAAGGCAGCAGATGAGTTATAACTCATTACTGCTTTAAATTCGGTTCATGAAATTGGTCAAATAAGCTCAGCAGTCACGACAAAAGCGGCAATGTTTTTGTAGCGCTGAGAGCGTCTATTCAGCCCCATGCGAATATGCGGACGATCTCGGTGACAGATTAGCTCAGCCTCCTGCATGTAGTAACCATGATTTTTAGAGTTAATGCTGCATCTTGTACTCCTTAGGTAATGAATTTCAAGCAAAAGCCAGAGCACTGGGCTGAAGGATCTTTCAAAGTCAGGGATTAGGTGTTTGGTAAGAACAGGTCAGGGTGGTTTAGAAAACATGTCACAAACTGAATGTCCCTATGAGTACAATTTGCTCATTAATTAATAAATGGAAGGTATATCATACCAGGACACTAATTAGATCCCAGACACGGGTGGTGAAGGGTACCATTTTGAGGTCAGGAATGCATCACAGGAACTCCAGAGTCCAAAGCCCAGGGCTGGAGAGATGGTGGGACCCTCAACAATATCTAGAACGTTCTACTGTGGCGAAAGTGAGTCACCCACTTGAGGTCTCAGCAAATGGACCAAATCTCTTCCATCCATCCATCCATCCATTCTTCTGGAGTAACCCTCTGTGTAACAGGGTGCCCATGATCTGGGTCACACCTAGAGAAGTACATGGCATGATTCATTGCAGTTCAGCTCAGGTAACAACCGTGGTAAAAGCATTGTTACGCCTGACAAAAACGCTACAGGCTCACGACGGCAACCCCACCAGATGTGGGGAGGACCTCTTGGCTCCCCATACCTCCCTCCCTACAATTTAGCTTCAGATAGTGACCACGTCCAACCCGGAGGCCAGAGGGATCTGCAGGAAACCCACACAGAGATGCTCTCCAAGATCGCGGGATCGAGGGAACAGTGTCCAGGCCAAACAGATGAGGTGTTGGAGCCCCGCTTTCTCACAGTTTCCATCTCTGCTTAGCTCCCCCCCCCCCCCCAACACACACCCTGCAGAGGTGGGGCAGGATCGGGTTTGAAGGGGGACACGTATGTTTTGGCTCCACTTCTAAACACACATACAGGGGAAATTACACTTCAGGCCTGTGACAAGAGAATGGCGAGTGTACAGAGAGATTGAGCGTTTGTATGAAATAAGGTCAGTTATATCAAAAGTCTCTCTCAGCAAATCAATGAAAAGACATTGTGATGACTCTGATATCCATCCACATAGTACTAATTATTCCCTAGTACATATTCTAACAGTATTAAATGCTTATCATCACTGATACGTTTGGTTGTCATGTGATCAGTCTCCAGGGGTCAAGAGGGGTCAGGTTCGGCCTGAGAGCTGTTTGCCAACTCGCGTCAGCGATCCTCTGTCATTCTGCTGCAATCCCGTCACAGTTTCCAGCTTCAAATGGCAGCTGTGAGCCATATCGCTCCATGCATCCAACATTCCAGGGTTTCCACCTTGTCCTGGAAGTTCCAGATGTATAAAAAAGATTCTTTTTTCCCACAGTAGCCACATGTGACGAACCGTTTTTAAAATCCCAGCAACAAATCATTTAAGCAAACATGCCGCAGACATGCCACTTCTTCTTCCACTGTCTGGTATTTTGTTTTCTCTGGGGGCTCACGGGAGGAAACAGGGATACAGGAAATGTCCCGCGTGTCTGCCAGTGACATGGCAGCAATGCCGTTTCCTCACCATCCATTCGTACCGGGGGCGTTATGAATGCTACACTGTTCCATGCCGGCCATGCGACTTTTTGACGACTCACCCCATCGCTGTGCATTTATTTTCAAGGTCATCTCCTTCCTCTAATGTTATTTTCCCTTTGTGTGCGAGCGAGCGAGCCCTGGTCACCGGGAAGCCTGCCTGAGCTACCGACAGAGGTCAGGACCCCGCAAAAGAACCAGAGAGGTACCAGGAAATCTGAGCTTTGATGGGTCTCTTAGCATAAAAATAGTTGCATTCACCTTATCAGCCTTGAAGATGGAATGGTTCAGCTCAGTCACGTAATGAACGAGATGCCAAGGCAAGATCAGTTGTTTAAAAATGTAGGAATATTTACTAAGGTAGTATGATCCAAATACAGATGCTCCCTGGGTCACGAGGGCCCGTTTTATGATATTTAAATGTTTTTCACTTTCAGTACATAATTGAATAAATCACATGAGATATTCAACACTTTTTTGTAATATTTAGGCTTTGTGTTAATGATTTTTGAGCTTTTTCGCCTTACGATATTTTCTCATTAAAATAGATTTATCGTAATGTAAACCCATCGTAACCTTGGGAGGGGCTGTATACTGTATATGCAGGGGGGCGTTTGTGACTTTGTGGTCTCTGTCGTTTGTGTTTGTAAAGTTCGCTGCATTCTCATCAGGCGTTTCATCTTAGGCAAGTTTCCTTTTAGAGACATTTTATTTAGTCTTTTCTTTCAGCATCTCCTAAATGAGGAGTGATTTTAGCTGCTAAACAGTGCTGCCGTGCATATGGACAGGAAGGACATTGCTGCCATGTACTACATACTCTGGTTATCTCCAGACATGCAGTATGGCAAGTAGATGTTACCTGTGTGTGTGTGTGCGCGCGTGTGTCCGTCTGTGTGTGTGTGTCTGGGTGTATCTGGGTGTGTGTGTCTGTGTGTGTGTGTGTGTGTGTGCGCGCGTGTGTCCGTCTGTGTGTGTGTGTCTGTGTGTGTCTGGGTGCATCTGGGTGTGTGTGTCTGTGTGTATCTGGGTGTATCTGGGTGTGTGTGTCTGTGTGTGTCTGGGTGTATCTGGGTGTGTGTGTCTGTGTGTGTCTGGGTGTGTGTTCCCACAATGATAATCTCTGTTTTATAATAATCTGTGATTGCAATCAAAAAAACGAAAAATGCCAAAAGTCTTGTATTTTGTTTAGTTGCTTATCGTTAAGGTTACGGTTGTGTAGGGGTTAAGGTTGTCATAGTTAGCATTAGCATTTTTCCCATAGAAATGAAAGGATGGTCCCCACAAAGATATGGATACGAACGTGTGTGTGTGCCCTCCCTCTTGTCCTGTGCTCCCTGGGGCAGGTTCCAGACCCCCTGTGACCCCACACTGTTTGGACACTTGGCATACGTGTGCAGGTACCAGCCTTCGGCCCCCTGTGCCTTCATAGCTAAAGCACATTTTATTTGTTCCAGTGTGTTTGTTTTCTCCTCTGCCACAACAATCATTCCTTTGTTTCATCTCCAACAATGGCCCCCACACAAAAAAGCTGCTTTTCATTTAAGCCTTCGCTGTCATTGCTAATTGCTGCCAGTGATTAAGACCGCATTCATTTTCCGGGACTTATAATATTGCTCTCCGGTCATCCTCTCTTGCGGCGTCTCGGGATAATCAAATCGCTCCTTAATTAGCGCCGCTTAATTAAAACTACTTAAGAAGGGAAGCTGCTGACACAGGCTCTTCACATAAACGCACAGCAGCGGAGGAGAGAAACGAAACGCGGGGTGAACACGGCCAAGCCAGTGGATGCTCTACTGGGAGAACACCGTCACACCTAAACTGACCCCAGAACAGGTTATGGGGTCAAATAAGCAGTAGTGACGCAGTTCCTCATGACTGTGTTGGGCTTCTTTGTTTTGGTGTGCGGTTCAGTGGCTTTGGGCTCTGTGCTTGTGCTTAGAAGGTTGCTTCAGCAAGGCCCTTAATTCCAACTCCAACTCGGCACTGCAGTCATCGAAATATATGCTAGATAAAAATCAGCTGTTAAAAAATAAAATGAGAAAGTGGAATAAATCAGCCAGAATGAGGTAAACTTCTCCTATGGTCCAATCGGAATGTTGTAGGTTGGCGAGTAACCACCTGTGAGGTATTTTCTGCTGCACATGGCATAAAGCTGCTCTGTCGCCCTCAACATCAGTTACACTGTGACCTGTCATTTCCTTCATACCAGCTTATGCAAGGAAATGAATAAATTATCTCTATTCTATTCTATTCTATTCTATTCTATTCTATTCAAAATGCACCTTCTCCACTCCTACAATATATGTATACCAGTGCATTAATAGCTTTGAACTCAAATATCACATTTTTCCTATAAATTCATCCGTTATTCAAAACCAGCCCTTACATTTCTAGAATGAGCTTTATAAGCACAGATTGTTAGAGGAAGTGATGCGTGCGGTAGCATCAACGTAGGTAATAAGGTACGAGGCGCCTCTGAATGGATTCCCGGGACTCTGAGATGGCTACCTTCTGCCTGCACAGAGGGTACCGGTACCAGCAGAGAGACCATCTATCGCAGAACATCCACCAGCAGTCCAGGAGGCAGCACCGATGTACCAGGCTTTCCATCTGGAGTCTGGGCAGGAGGCCTCTGTCCCCTGGGCCTGGGGCCAAGAGAGCCTCGAGCAGAGCCGCTCCACCACATCACCTGAGCCTCGGAAGCAGGCTTCATGCTTGACGTTAGCACTGCGTCTTTCTTTGGCAAAGGCGTTCGCCACCAGCCCTGAAATTGTTAATTATGAGATCCAGCGTATATCCGAGTGGTGGTGCCTTTCAGGGCTGAAACAGCATCTATACTCACTGCAGTACTTTACCACAGGAAAAATGTTGACTGGAAACTTTGGCTGGAGATGACAACAATGACGTCATCATTGTGTCAACATGCTGAAAGGACCTCAAGGGTACTCTGCAGAAATCTGTCTGCATGGCTCCAAGGTCACGTGTCGTGTGACTCATGTAACCCATGCACAACATCCAGGAGAGGCAAACATTCTGTCAGAGCACCAGATATTCGGGCCAACAAAAAGGGGTGCATGCCCCCCCCCAAACAGGGGGGGTTGAGATTCATACTGGGGGGGGGGGCTAGTTACACGTGTTCAAGCTGATTTCCCAGCATGCTCTCATTTGGAATGCATGTCATGTAAAAGGGAATTTTGCTTTATGCGCTAATCTGTCGGTCCGGTTGGCACACAGATCTCTACAGTATTGACTTGCTGTTTCAGTGCTGCAGTAGGATTAAATGCTGTGTGTGTTCCTCATGCCTCTCCCGCCAGTATCGATCTCTCCCTCGCCGCTCTCCGCACCCCGCTGGCAAATGCCTACACTTAAAAATTAAAAGGCTGAAAAGTGCATTGTTATTATTTTGTCCTTGCAGATACGCTTTGAATTTTCTCACGGCCATAGCAGCCTCTCCCTTAGCAAGATGCCAGATTAATGGGATTTAGAAGCCAGAGAGTCTCTGCGGATTTCCACCCCAGCATGCCAGAGAACAAGCTAAACAGGCAAACGACTAGACCGCTCTGCCGTTGTGGGCCCCTCCGGTCCATACGGGTTGGCTGTGGTCAGGTTCCATCCTCTACACATCACCCTCTGCACTCTGTCCCAGTCGGGCTGCCCCGGTGGCATGTTTAATGAAGATCTCAGATGCAGCACTTGGCACCATGAACCGTCAGCCTCGCAAGCAATTATTACATGTTGCGTGAGTCAGCGTTCCCTTTCTGCTGTGATTAGAGCGGTTATTACTTCTAAAAGAAGGACATTAAGGGAGCAGGACCGCGTGTTCACGCCTAATCCACTCTTACCCTCTTCACCCTGCTGGGCCTTAGAACACAACCCCACCATTAAGAAGACTAGTGAGAAATTCTGGTTGCTTATCTTGCTTCTACAGGGAAATAAAATTATTCAAATGCAGCTTAACATCTTCCATTCTGCTCTCCCTCCTGTACAGGCCAATTCTGACCCCACCCTTAACTCTCTGTGGTTGGTGCATATATACATCGGCACCCTTAGCTGTCTCTGATTTGCTGGTTAGCACATCACAGCCCTTAACTCTCTGTGATGAATGGGTATGTACATCACCACCCTTAATTGTCTTTGATTGGTCGGTAGGTACATTGCCTCTCTTAACTCTCTGTGATTGGTGGGTAGGTAAGTCACTTTCGATAACTCAGGGCCTGGGGTATGAGCCCTACGCTTGATTCTCACTGGCGCCCCCCCAGTGTTGTCTTTATGATTATTAGCTCAGTGTGTTTGTATCTGCTACTACTCATGCCAAGATTAATATTCACTTGCTTTGCCTTACCCATTACTTAGGTACTTAAGAATTGAAGCAATTTAAATGTCTCACAGTCACGTGTTTGATCCATTTGTGCAGCTAAATACTGGAGGCTGAATGCTGATGTCTATTTTAAATGCCCCCCCCCCCACCACCATGGTCACATGACCATGCCCTTGTCCACCTCCTGCACCCAGCTTTACAACTCATTTACACAGTTAAAAGGAGCCTCAATTACGCAGAAGTTTTTTTAAAAAATGTAGCAGTAAATGAAGATTGAAATAGGAAAGAAAATAGGCTAAATGAATAATAAATGAAAGGATGTTTGACCAGGGAGCAATGTGGCCTTACACCTCCGGATGAGTTTCCTCTTTTCATGGTCTTGTTTCCTCCCACAGTGAAAGACTAGCAGCTCAGGCGCATCTGTGTCTCTAAACTGTTGACAGAGTGTGTCTGTGTCCTGTAATTGGCCAACATCCAGGGTGGACACGCCCACATTGATGATAGAGTGCATGTATGTCCTGTGATTGGCCAATATAGCATGCAGGGTGGACACGCCCACATTGCTGACAGAGTGTATGTATGTCCAGTGATTGGCCAACATAGCATGCAGGGTGGATACACCCACTTTGCTGACAGTGTATGTATGTCCTGTGATTGGCCAGCATCCCATCCAGGGTGGACACGCCCACATTGCTGACAGTGTATGTATGTCCTGTGATTGGCCAGCATCCCATCCAGGGTGGACACGCCCACATTAGATAAGTGGCTATGGAAATTATATGGATGCTTGCTCAGAATGTTGCATTTATAAAGCAGATGCTTTCATCCAGAGTGCCATACAATTGAATAAATAGGGTCAGTCCGTCAGTCCCTGGGGCAACTGGGCATTAAAGGTCCAAAGGTGAAATCACTCAGCAGCCTGGGGGTCTGATCCAGTTGGCTTTTAATTACAGGGGCAGCATCCTAACCCAAGATGCCACACACTAGCCCTAATCAACACAAACCCACTTTCACCCAACTCTAGACAGGCCATCTTAAAGGAACAATGTTTCAGAGGTCAGCCTCAGATGCAGATTACCGTTGACCACATTTCTCCGGCTTTCATTAATGGAGTTCATGTGGTCTCCGTGGGAACCTTGATGGGTTAATCACATTATGCCAGAGTTACGTAACCCGGGCGACAGAATGTGTGACAGACGGGAGGCCGCTGGATTCCTGCCTGCGAATGTTTCCCGACCGCTAAAATAACGTTCCCCAAACGCTCCTGTCCCTCTAAGGGATTAGGGCAGAGCAGATGAGCAAGAAGGAATAGGAAATGGGGGAAAGAAAAAACAGCATTTTGTCAGACGGCTTACATCCGGCTGTTTATTCCGAGAAGCGGCAGGTTCCGGAAACGCTAATTGCAAGATCTGCATAATTTGGACTCCACCACGCTCACAAGACAGGGTGTTTTTTAAACTTTAAAACAGTCTGTTCTGTTTATCCTTGGTAATTGCGATGAGGCGATAACTCAATTCTTTTATTTTTCTTCAACTCAGTATTTAAAATGTTACACAAAAAAACACAGAGGAGTCATATGTGTGAGACAGTCAGAAAGTAAACAGGAATAATGTCGCTAGAGACTAAATGACTAACCAATCTGCTCAATAATCTGAGATGTGCAAACAGCTACATTCATGGGCTGGGCATCGGTGTTTAAGTTCCCCCCACACATGTGAAGCTAAACAGTCAATGTGACCACTGGGATCTTATTCTGCTCCTCAGACAGGCGTGAAGATGAATCACGCGGTGATGTTTTGGGGGGGGGCCACAGGACTTCCGGGTGACATCGCCAGTGTTGAAAGGGATCCATTGATGTCCCAGCTGCGTGACAAGTGCCAGCAAGCGTATCACAGCACAGAGGGCCACGCGCACACACCACGATCCGTGTGTGACAGTTCTCCCTGAGCTCTCGTTACAAGAAGCTGGGCTTCTCTGTCTCTCGGCGGAGCATGCAAGGCTCACATCACCAACAGCAGTGCCAAGTGTTGGATGGAGTGGTGTAAAGCATACCACTACTGGACACTGGAGCAGTGGAAATGTGTTCTGTGGAGTGACGAATCACGTCTGTGTGATGGACAAGTCTGGGTTTGGTGGATGCCAGGAGAATGTTACTTGCTTGACTGTATTGTGCCAACTGTAAAGTTTGGTGGCGGAGGGATAATGGTATGGGGTTGTTTTTCAGGGGTTGGGCTAGGCCCCTTAATTCCAGGGAAGGGAACTCTTAAATCTTAAGCATACCAAGATACACTGCCCGGCCAAAAAAAAGGTCACTATTTAAATTTATATCAGCAAATACTTAAGAGCCAATGACTGGATCATTATTACAGCTCAACAATGTTATGCAGCAATAAAGTAAAGTCAGCTGAGTACCTTAATCTACTGAATGGCCAGGTTACACCTCCATCCATCCATCATCAATGGATTTTTTTCTTCCCTGTTGGCATGGGCATATTCCAGGACAAGAATGCCGAGATTCATTGGGTTTGAATTGTCAAAGAGTGGTTCAGAGAGCATGAGGAATCATTTCCACACATGACTTGGTCGCCACAGAGTTGTGACCTTAACCTCACTGAAGGTCTTTGGGATGTGATAAAGGAGGATTTATGAAGTAGTTCAACTCACTTGTCAATACAGGATCTCAGTGAGAAATTAATGCAAATCTGGATGAAAATAAAGGGTGAGATGTTGCATAAGCTTGTGAAAACAATGCCATGTAAAATGTGCGCCATAATCAAAGCTATAGGCGGTCCAACGAAAAATTAAAATGCCAACTTTTTTTTTGGCCGGGCAGTGTATATAGGATAATTCTCTTCTTCCAACTTTGTGAGAATCTTTTGGAGAAGGCCCTTTTCTGTTCCAGCGTGACTGTGACCTAGTGTACAAAGCAAGGTCCATAAAGACATGGTTGGGTGAGTTTGTTGTGAAAGAACTTGACTGGCACACACAGAGCCCTGACTTCAACCTCTGTCTATGATGATGCTCTCTATCTGTGGTGCTGCTCTGTCTATGATGCTGCTCTGTCTATGGTGATGCTCTGACGGTGGTGATGCTCTGTTCATGGTGATGATCTGTCTGTGGTGATGATCTGTCTATAGTGATGATCTGTCTCTGGTGATGATCTGTCTGTGGTGATGCTCTGTATATGGTGATGATCTGTCTGTGGTGATGCTCTGTCTGTGGTGATGATCTGTCTGTGGTGATGATCTGTTTATGGTGATGATCTGTCTGTGGTGATGATCTGTTTATGGTGATGATCTGTCTGTGGTGATGCTCTGCTTATGGTGATGATCTGTCTGTGGTGATGCTCTGTCTGTGGTGATGATCTGTCTGTGGTGATGATCTGTTTATGGTGAT
>JAODLD010000088.1:7379058-7400784 GCA_026781065.1 Mormyrops boulengeri | reverse complement strand
AATGAAGATGCAGTGGCTGGCACGCCTTGGGGGTGGGGTGGGGGGGGGTGGGGGGGCTCCAGGCAAACACAGAATATGCAGCTGCTCGGGCTCGATCCTCCGCGGGCCCCCCGGAGGCCGTCCAATGACGGCACCGTTCTTATGCAGCGTCGGATGTTAAAACTGAACGCCGGCAGCGGCAGCCGTGAACTGAGAATGAAATGTAAAGCAGTTACTGCCGATTAAATGGAACGTGGCCGCAGATGGCCTGGCGATCGCGTGCTTTTAGGGTAACATACCTTCATTCTTTGCTGTATGTCACAGAGCAGACAGGATTTCGCCCCCGCTCCCGGTGGGGGTGGCTGGGGGGGACGTGTCACTTCCTGGGTGTCTCTCCCTTCTGTTTCCCCCCTGTGGGCTCTACAGATGAGCAGGATGAATTATTCATGCTATTCATTCCACTCCCGCCAACCGAACGACTCCGCCCCTGAAATCCACAGGAAGCACTGTTTCTGCTACTCTCCCACCATTCTGGCCGTCACTCACTCTGACGTACAAAACGGCTGTGCTTTCCGGCCCATTTTATGAGGAATCCGTCATTCTGCCCAGCTCCTAACCCTGAGTGTCAGTTTCGCTCGGTCGGACGTCACGATGCCCCTGGGTGGCCCCACATATCAGTGTCCCTTCATCCTGCTTCTAAATAGAGTCAAATTTGTACCTTTGTGGCAAGAGACAGCGGCGAATGCACATGCTATTAAAAGTCTGAAGTGGTTTTCTTTTTCGTTTTGTCGAACCCTGCGTGTTCATCCATCCATCCGAAGCCTTTCCCAGGAAACCCTGGGCACAAGGTAGGGGACACACTGGACGGGATGACTTTGCATGTCCCCTGGATGGCAGCTAACTCCTCAGGTTCAAGTAACAATTCACAGAGTAAACATGAGTGTGGCAGAGGTCTGCACGGTGCCTTGACAGCGCCCTCTAGAAACACGTCATCTGCGCTGTCTTGTAAAACAAACGCCAGGTGTACTCTTCAGATCCAGTCTGGTGAGGAGAGCTACGCAGCGCAGAGCCTTTCTCCTTACAAACCCTAAACAGAAGGAGGTGCCAAGTCGAATTAGGGGAACAGAGAACAGGGGACCTCAAACAGGGGTCACTGGAATGAGCTGGAAACAGAAATTGACATTGTTAAGGTCTTATGTAAGATTGTTTCTGTCCAAATGTTATCATAAATTATTAACATGCACAGAGGTAGAAATTTTAGGTCCAGAATACAAAAGATCCACACCAGGATTTTATTTCAATCAACCAGTTGAGCATAAAGAGTCACGGTCATAGAGCACTCAGCTGGTTGGTTAAAACTAAATTTTCGTCTGGATTTTTACTTTCTGGACCTGAAATTTCTACCTCTGCCTGTACAGATGTGTAGCTGTCATCTATAGCTGCAGGATACAAAATCCTTACTTTAGATCAAAGCAGGAAATGTGATGGGGCTCAAAGCTAATAAAGAGGCTACATTTACTTACCGCATCACTAATCTTACAAAGAGTTTCGTCTAATTTAATTAGCGCGATAGTGCTGTGTACAGAGAGACGGCTAGTGCGTAAATTATGCCATCGTTACAGTTACGACATTTGGAGGCCTTGGTGAATCCGAAACAGAAGATTTCCAGAATTCCACCTTTTCCTGACAAAGTGTGTGGGCAGTGTGTTCTGCCCTTTCAGACATCTCTATTAAGCAGATTAATAATGGATTGGAGGGTCTGGCAGCCGTCGGAGCTGATGCTGACTTTCAGACTGTTGAAAATCATCAGTGTTTGATGATATTAATTAAACACGGGTCCTGGGACCTTCAGGGGCCCTCCTGCATTGGTGTGCTCCCATGATGCTTTGCAGGAGCAGAATCTAATGACTCATCCTTCTCTTCTTCTCCCAGCATGCATTGGAAGATGGGAGACTGACATGTACAGAAATGTTACACGGCCTCGGATGGGTGGGTAGACGTTTGGGAAGAAGTCACAGTTTGGCTGTAATTTTCAAAAGATCAGATGATGTAAGTGCTTCTGTTTTCATTTTTTTAATGCTGACTAACACTGGAATATTCACAGTGCTTGGAGGCATCACAATCAGTACACGGAAGGCAGTAGTGATACTTTAGTGAGAATTAGGTTTACAAACAAATGCCTCTTATGCATAATTCAGGGATGTTCGTGTCTCCAGGAGAATCACATCAGCTGAACTGAGAGCTTCCATCCCCTGGAAAGTCAACTCGATGAATTGGTTTGGACATTCATCCGATGTACAGATAGAGGGAATACAAGGCAGCAGAGTAAGAGTTATTCTCTCTTTCTGCCCAACGCTTCATAGCTCGATGATAACCATTCAGCTCTCGACTCACTCAAGTCTCCGAATTGAAACAGACCCACATGACACAAGGTATGGGACGGCAGGAATGCGATTTCTTGTTCAGGATTTAAATTTGGGTTTGTGTGTCAGGAAATAACAGAAACAGAAAGAGCAGTCAGCACGGCCATCAAGGTTGAATCTGGTTGAAAGAGTGCGCTGACAGAGGACACCGGATTGTACAGTCACGAATGAGAGGGAGGTGGAGTGAATCGGCACAAATGACCGCAGAGACCTGACTCGAAATGGGACCTCATCCGTGTTACCCCTATAACCCCCCGGAATTTTTCCTCATATTGTCCGTGTTACTTACACCTCAGAATATCAGGAACGGAAACAGATGAGGCTTCCTTTGTGATGAAATATGGGCAATTTGATGCATGAGAGGTGCCTCGTACAGGTAGCACACAATAAGAAACAGGTGAATTGTTGAGGACAGGCAGAGAAGAGCAGGGAAAGCTTGGTCTGGAGAGACTCAGCGGACTACACCACTGGCCTAAAGACCTGGCTACACCATCACAATAATGTAGAGAATCAGCAGACTATACCACAGCTGTAAAGGCCGAGCTACACCCTCACAATAATGTTGTCAAGAACCCGGGCCTTTTTAGCACAGGAGCCAGGCATAGTGCAGGCAAAAAAGGATGTGGACGATTCACAGGGACACAGAACACAGGACAATAATGTAGAGAATCAGCAGACTATACCACTGCTATAAAGGCCGAGCTACACCCTCATGATAACATAGAGAGTCAGTTGATTATACCACTTACACAAAGCAACATATTGTCTGAACAAGAGAATGAAGTTATTGCCAGTGTCAATTTCAAAGAAAAAGGGGAACTCAAATAAAACTCTTAACGGCAACAAGTGTGGCTGAGTGACAGGTCAGAGGAAGGCAGCACCGTGAAAGAGCCTGGGGAGACTCACCGGCCCCCGTTTCTGATAAATACCCACTCAGCCTGGTCCTATTAAATACCAGGGAGAATCTTTTACTCCTGTGGCAGTGGTCTGAGATTGGAGACGCTGATTGGGGCAGTGTGGCGGGCCGGAAACCCCAGCTATCGAGCCGAGATTAATGTGGGAGGCGTTGGCGCGTGAGCGGCATTCTCACTGCCATCCGCCGCCAGCGAACAGGCCGCCGATATCAGCTGAGGAACATCCCCTAACGTTTCCCATCTTCCGAAGAGTTTGGGCTGATTTGGAGAGACACCCCCACCCCTACCCCATCTGTGGCTGAAGCATTACATCCAAACCAGTCCAAATGGCAGATTTGCAGAATCCAGACAAGGAGGCATCGTTTATATTCACATGTTGGGGGGGGGGACAAATCTGCCTTGTTTTAATTAAGACGTTTAGGCAGGAGCGATACTTTTCCACTGTTGACTAATCTCCTTGCATTTTAAGCAGAGACAGGCCCGCGTGTCCTCCTGTGCTGGGCGGATGCACAGGCAGAAAAGCTCGCAGGCAGCAGAAACAGATGCGCTGCTATGAAAGCACATCCCATAATCCAGCATGGTGCTGTTCCTCACTCAATGCAGTTCCTGTTTCGGAAGTTTACATGTGACTCGGGCAGCGTTTTAAATATAAACCATGGAATGCAGACAAAAACAGAATTTCAGTATTTACATATCCATCCATCCATTCATCCATTACAGGGTCACAGTGCATACGTACCGTGAATAACAATTATACAATTATGTTTATATTTGGATATAGCCAACAATCTTCATTCCTTTTCGACAAACTCCCAGATTAGACATTTACTTGCATTCTCTTCTGTCTGATAAACTTGGTCGTGAGGATGGCAGAGGTGTGGCGCCTCGGGGGTGATGTCAGGGGTGGGGGCGGGCAGATTCTCACTGGAAAAAACAAACAGCGGGTTGATGGTTTGGTCACAGGAGAACTAGGATCCCAGTCTGACTGGGATCTCTCTCTGCCAATGGAAACATCAGCATCGGACTGTAGAGGAATTTCCTGACAGAATCAATTGTCTAACAAGTCTGGGCCCATATAAGCTCTTTATACACATATCCAACAACATACACATGCAATGATCAATCTCACTGATCCAACACCATGTGATTTGACCTATTTACAAATCAGGGTACAACAGCACTGCCCATCTGCTGTGCTGTTCACTCCATCCACCCATCCATCCATCCATCCATCCATCCATCCATCCATACATCCATCCATTAGTAAACATATGTACAAACACATGCAGCAAATACAGATGTACACATGCTGCGTGTAAACACCACATGTCTGTTCCGAGTGCTGTAATACTCCATCTGACAAGTATGTGACAGGCTGTCAAATTATTGTAGAAATTATAATATTTACCTTCATGGCTGACTAACAGTAATGATATTAAGCAACATGCTTCACGAAAAACCAATTTCACGCTGAGCGGGCGGGCGACAAGGCGGGCCCGGGACGTGGCCCGTCATGCTGGCCTCGTCACCACAGAAAAGAGGTGGGACCAGGCGAATAGGCCAGGGATGCCATAACAATGTCGCACAGTGCAGTCACAGAGATCCCTGCAGCACTGAGAGAAGATGCTGTAGTTCCCGTGGAGGCCCATACCTTGCCTCCCTCCTGACGAGCACCCCCTCCTCTCTACCGTTGTCATGACGCCCTGCCTGTTATCCCACTGGAACACTAACAAGGGACATGGTGACATCCGTCCAGAAATAGTCCCACCACAATAATTTGGATTGCGCTCCTTGGTTTAGTGCAATTAGGCAAAATATCAAATGGAACATAATTTAGGTGGCGTGAGTGTAAGGCAGACAAGCAAACAGACAAAAATAAAACAACACAAAAGGCTAAATGCATTTCCAACAATGCAAAGGGATGATAAATGGCAGAAAAGCTCTGAAATATGCTCAGTTTCACCTAAATGGAACCAAATGTCACATAAACATGTGCTAATTTTAGATTAGAAAAGATATTCTGCCAACAACCTACTGGCTGGGTAGTGTGTCATTAATCTGTCAAATTATCTATTAAAAAGCTATACTTACTGCTTGGCAGTGAATGCTTGGAGGTTTGCATCACGGATGACTAAAATAAAGTTGTTTACTGTCTGTCTGCTTGTTCGCAGACTCGGTTCCCCGTAGTGCGTGCGTTTTTCAAACAAGAGCGATTTGTGTCTAGGACAACAGAGTAAATGCTTCCGTTAATAAGAAATGGGCATTTCGTTTTCATTCTGGGTGACCTCTCATTCCCCCAAAGCCAGTGAAAATGACAGGAGAAGGACACTAAGACAGGGTGGTCGAAGAATAGATGGAAAGGAAGATATGAAGGCAAGAGGACAGAAGGACTGGAAGTTAGGAAGATTAGACAATAGAGTGAAAGAAAGGAGGACAAACGGGCATGAAAGCTGGAGGACAAAAGACAGTCAAGAAACTGAAACACGTACTGACACCCAGATTGAGGCATTTACTGAGACAGTCAGAGACTAAGATATAAAGTGACACGCAGACTGACACACAGACTGATAGTCAGAGACTAAGATATAGACTAACACGCAGACTGACACACAGAGACTGACAAGCAGACTGATACAGTCAGAGACCGAGACATAGACTGACACACAGCGTAACACACAGACTGAGACACAGTCAGAAACTGAGATATAGACTGTTACACAGATTGATACAGTCAGAAGCTGAGATACAGACTGATACACACAGACCGACTTACACAGCAGACTAATTCTGACCGATGAAAGATCCTGTGCTTCAGCTCAGGCCTCAGACCCATGCGTCTGGCTCTTCATGGCCGTCATTCAAGTCCTGAGCATTTCTCTGATTTATACGACCTCCACCCACCGAGAAAACATGGTACATCATGGCTGACAGGTGTTCATAAATCCCCCCTTACTGCAGCTGCTTCTCCACCCCGTCCACGTTCTCCCCCTGGGCCAAGGGGAGTGTCGGCACCCGCAGAGGATTTGTGGGAGTTCTGCTGGCCATCCGAGGACAATTAAAACTGTTTTCTTCGCATTCCCTCCTCCTTGTCCATCGAGAGGAAGCAGAGGTTAATGGAACGCTCCCTCAATGTCACAGAAACAAAACCCACCAGTGAATTAGCCGGCTAATAGCATTTTCCTCTATCACTTACTGCCATGTTTAAGCCCTTTGCTTTGCTAGTCTGACCACACTGACACAATAACCGTGACGTGATGTATAGTTACGATTCAGCTCCGCGAGTGACCACTTCAGGAGAGAGCCAGCCTCCTCTTAAAAGGAGTTATTTGACGGTTGGGTTGGTTGGTTGGGGATTTTTTTTGCTAATGAGGGTATTTTCTGGCCCTTTGGCTTAACAGCAGTCTGGCCACAGCCCTCTGCGTATGGATTCCAGTGGATATATTCACATGTATCTTTGGTGCCAAGATTGCGAGGCTTGGCTGATCTTTATGTCACACATGTCACTGAAACAAGATGCACTTCCCAGAAAGCTGAAGGAAAACTGAGTTGCAGTCCAAGGTATCACAAGAACAGAGATATCTCTCAATTTCATATCATCCGTGGATTAAATACATCCAGGAAGGGACTGATGATTTAATTTAGATTTAATTTGAATCTGTAAGGAAATGCTTAATAAAATAATTCATATGACATTAAAATAAACATTCAAGTTAATGTAATAATGTTTTTAATAATTTGTCTATGGTGGTGAAACCAGTTTTTGTGGTAGCTGGGAGAACACAGATGTTCTCCTGCTCCTCCTCCTTAAGCACCTTCTCCTGTCCCCATGTAGGAGCTCCCTACAGGAGCATGGTTTGATAGCACCGCTGAAGCTCCCCTAAATCCCAACTCCACACCTGGGCAGGTTGAGCAGGGTCTCTACCCAGAATCCCGGGGCTCTCATGGGAGTCGGTGCTGCATTTCTCACCACTACATCTCCTGGGATAGCTCCTGCTTCTAAACGAAGGTTCCCCTGGGTTCAGCCTATCACGTAACACACTCATTCAGCCAATCGTTCAACTTCAATCATCTAACTAAATAATTTGCTTGAACTGTGTCGCGCTGGATGTTTCTGGAAAAAAATAGGAAAATAAACTGAGTGGAAGATGAGTCCACACGCAACCATACTCAGAAGAGGTGTCAGGAAACGATGCAGCACCACTGCACCCTCCATAGCAAATTCTGTACCACTGCAAATGTCCAGATAGCCGCAAGCAGTGGACATGGTGCAATCCAGGGGAATTATCTGTGTTGCTGGTTTAAGGTCAATTTTGGGATGCCTTAGGATCCTACAAAAACAATACATAGTATAAGACTAGTGCTGATCAACTGGCAGCAGAAGTGGCTGCTTAGGGCACCATCTTCTGAGGGGTCACCGACTTAGCAAGCCAATTTCACTTTGTCTCAGACAGGGGGCACCAGCGGTAAAGCTTGCCTAGGGTGCCACATAGCTGACTTTTACCTCATGATCATGTTGTATTAGTAAAGTCCATGTAAAGCCAGATGTCATGAGGATTAATAACACAATGACCCTGGGCTCCTGTCTTACTACACGGTGAAGAGGCTGATACAGGGACCTCGTTCTGCACAGGCATCTAAGGAGACGATCGATCAGGGAAGCGTCACCCCCCTCCCATCCCCACCGCACCCACATGCCATGTTACGCTGGGACGTTTCCTACAGAGCAGCCATTTTCATCATCCCAGGCCCTTGTGAATGCCACAGAGGGTATAAGCGACAGAAACACCATTTCACAGGCCGTTAGACAGACACGTAAATCTGGAGAGTGTTCTGAAAGCATTTTGAAAGCGTTCTGAGGCAAATGCCATTTTGACAGAGCAGAAGTGAAATGTTCCATTACTCGTCTGCATGTGACAAGAGCGAGTGTGTGTTTGGATAATAAGGGGGTGTGAAGTGGGGGTGGTGAATTTTGCCTTGAAATCAGTGGACGGCCGCTTACGCCCACTCACCCGCCACTCGCCCTCCACTCACCCGCCACTCACCCACCACTCGCCCTCCACTCGCCCGCCACTCACCTTCCACTCGTCCGCCACTCACCCGCTACTCTCCTTCCACTCGCCCGCCACTTGCCCACCACTCGCCCGCCACTCTCCTTCCACTCACCCGCCACTCACCCACCACTCACCCGTCACTCACCCACCACTCACCCCACACTCGCCCGCCACTCGCCTGTCACTCGCCCGCCACTCACCCGCCACTCTCCTTCCACTTGCCCACCACTCGCCCGCCACTCGCCTTCCACTCACCTGCCACTCACCCGCCACTCGCCTGCCACTCGCTCGCCTTCTCTCTCTCACCCACCCATCAGCTCCTCTCTCTCTCTCTCTCTCGCTCGCCTGCCAAAACCCTGCACGCCAGCTCCCCTCTGTCTTCCACTCTCTCACTCTCTCTCGCTCTGTCTCTCGCCGTCGCTAATCACCTCAGGTTTTAATGCCCTCGCCCCGGCAATCCCTCGCGTGTGCCTCTCCGATAAGAGGCGCTCAAATCCGCTTTAGCTCACTCAGGCTACCTTCATTTAGCTCATCGTATACTTTCCCCCGCGCCTCCAGAGTGCCACGCCCGCCGGTGCGACGGCGTATGCGTGAATCCGCTGGGCCCAACCCAGCACACCATGCCTGTGTCTCTACTGGCGCTCAGCTTTAATTAGAAAAGCCCATAACGAGCAAAATGAGCGTCTAATCTCATTTTTAATTTAGGACCTCTAAGAGAGTGCTTTCTATGAAACGTAGATGAATTGCACAGTGAAACGGTGGAGTTACCAGAGCATAAAAGACTTTTGCATGGGGAGCACAGAACTCAATGTGTTTATTGAAGCAGGCTGAGCCTTTGGCTGCTTACGGATCTGTATTCTCAGAGTCTGACTGCCTGCAGATCTTGCCTGTCCAACCTGTCAAAAGATAAGAATGTGATTGGTTCCCTGCGAGGGCAATAAGATGCACTATGTCAGCTGCATGCTGGTCGTGGCTGTTTGAGTGGCTCTTTGAGAGGATGCGCTCAAAGCTGGTTAAGACACTTGAGTTGAAATATAAACAGGCAATCTAAGAGAATCACCTTGTATAACAAAGATTCTGATTGGATGCTTGTGTACCATGTGAGGTGGATTTGAACCCTTGATTTGGTCACAGCAGTTAGACATCAGAAAGAGGGTTGTTCCCCGCTGGAGGTATCCTGGACTGCTCTTTTAGATGTAATGCCTTTATCCTCTGGGTGGCCCCAGCTTTCGATCCAAAGCATCCTCATGTATTAATTGGTCATCGGCGCTGAATCACACTCCGACCCCTTAAAGCTGCCCAGCTCCCCCAGGTTTGAAAGGAAGGGAGTCTCTATGGAACCTCACCTCAGATGACTGGAGAGATGTGGAGCGGACATGTTAGCATTAGCTGCCACGAGCAGAGGATGCTGGGAAGAATCAAGTGACAGATGGTCTTAACCAGGATGGGGTATCGGAGAGCTTCTGACATGTCCCATAAAATTCAGTCATCCATTTTCCATACCCGCTTGTTGTATGCAAGGTCGTGGGGGTCACATCACCATGTTTTTGGACTGTGGAGTGGGGGGGGGGGGGGTTCCTCCACCGATGACATGGCAGAGCATGTAAACTCCACACAAGTAGAGCTGGGGCAGGGAATTGAACTCAGGTCTCTGGAGACATGAAGCGATCATGCAAAACATGCCATCAAATCCAATCCATGTAATAAACAAATAAGCAAGGAAACACAGAACCATCTTCATCAACTGATTTGAGACGACTTCAGAAGAAGCTGAACAATGGACATCAAAGTCACCTCCCTGCAACTTATCAAGCAGCAGCGATACCCCATGTCTATGTAAAATATTCAGACTGACAGGGTCCTGCATACGTATTTGCACCCTTAAGGATGATGAATCTGGAACATTTGATTTTTGCCTTGATAAACAGAAAGCTGAACCCACAACACAAACGTGGAGAGGTGAAGAATACTTCACCTTCCCCAAGCAGGGATGGCAAGGTCATTCTCACCCGTGACGTCAGTGCCCTGCACAGCCACCTTTTGCTTTCATCCCACTGAGAAGAAGCTTCCGGCAGTGTTTGATGAGGTTCTGCCATGTTCCTCTTCAGCATTCTCACCATCCCTCCATGGAGAACCTCTCCAACTGCGCCGGATTTCCGGTTCCCCTAATTTTCTGCTTTCTTCAGTGGAAACCACAAACATTCAATCTATCCAGAGTCTGGAGACTGCAACTTCCCATCGAAGAACAACTCTGTTAACCATTTTAGTGGAGCTCCGTACCCGAGTCGAATTGTTGTCATGCTCTAATATCCATCTCTAACCTTATTATACCTGAGGATTTATTGACAAAAATATCCTGGTACAATTTTAAATTCCCTTGAGTTCCAAGAAGGACACAAGAACATGCAAAATACGAGTAACTCGAGACTGGATGCACCTCCATGTTCTACACTGTGCATGGCGTGTTCCTCAAGCGCCAAGCATGAAGCTGGCCAGCCTGTCTCAGTTCTATTTACCTATTATGTGCAGTCTGAAAAATCCCTGGGAACTGGTCCTTCACACGGTATTCAAGCAGTCACTTTCTGAAGTGTCAGACTTTCATGATGCCAGATTGCCCTGGAAATCAAGTGTTTGCCTTTTCTAACCTCTTTTCCCATAAAAATTATTCCATTGCATCCTGCTCTTGGAATCAACTGCGGTAACGATGGAGCTGATACAGGAAACTGGCAGCTTCAGGATTTTGTCGGGATATTTCCGCAGGCAACACGTGTCGTGGGCAACTCAAACTTTTGCCTACATTTGGGTGGTGTATGATTCCGGAATATCTCACCACCTGGCCTTCTTTTACATTCAACTGCATTAAAGGGTCGGGGTGGTTCTGGGGAGCGGGCAGGGGGCACCAGTGCCTCTGTGACAACATGCATGCCCCCCCCCAATTTTGTATGCGTCTTAGGTCTGAAATAAATGTTTTATTATTTTTACTATTATTTTTAAGGGTGTGGGCTAAAAGTTTGTGTGTGGGAACAGACGAAACACAAATGTAAGCACATTTTCTTGCTGGACTCTTAATGGGGGTGCGCCGGGTGGTCGAGTCGCTTCAGCTGGTGAAAAGCAAAGTTAACTACAGAAAAAACCAATTAAGCTTGTAGAAGCATGACAGTCTAAACAAGAAATCAGAGTGAGCTCCATATTCGTGAAAACTGTAAAATGTGACTGGAAAGAATTGCATAAATAACATCAGTTTTCAAAATTATCTTTCGCTTCTTAATGCTGGTAATCTAGTGTAAGTAATACTTTGAGGAATTTTGAGGTCAAATGCTTCTGTATCACAGCGAGCCGGAAAGGGACGACTGAAAATGAGGCTTCTTGTGAGGAAAACCCCCCCCACAGGGGACTTTATTAAGGGGAAACACACAGGAACTGAGGCACATATGACCAGACTGATGATTGCAAGACTAGGAGGCACTTAAATACAAGCTAACGAAGGGGCTAAACAAGAGGCAGCTGTGAACGGCTAACAAGAAGGCAGGAACAAAAGATAAGACAAACGAGTACCAGGGGGTAAGGGAGGGAGACAGAAGGGTCAGGTGGACAAACAGGGTGTGACAATCTGGCCATCCTAGCAGAACAACTAGCCCCAGTCTGACCCCCACAGATGAAATGGTGTAAAACTCTTCCTGCTGGAGGGTAAAAGACAAAGTTATTATGAAGAACTGGACGGTGCATCTACAGAAAACAGACGGCCGATGCAGCATCATTACTTGTTTTGTTTTTGGTGGTAGCTTATTTCTCACAGAGCTGCGAATGATTTTGGCGTCAGTATTTCAGAAACATCACACCAATTTTTGGAACATCGCCATCTTCTGAAATATCCGTGTTGCAGTTCAGCTTATTTTTAATGTATCTGAGCAAAAGTAAAACGAGCTGCTCACTGTCACGGCTAACTGTGTCATTCACTTTTACCGTAAACAAGAGCGTGGAAAGATCTCCTCTTCGTTTGAAGGTATTAAAAAAAAAAAATTCGTGAAATATTAAAAAAATGTTATTAACAGCGCATATCACCCCGATCTTATGCTGAATCATTCAACAAAGTTTAATAAAAAAAAAAATACAATTTTTTTTTTAAAGTCGAATTTCTTGCTTGCCAGATTAAGGTCATCCGTTAAATTATCATCTGCAAGTAACTACAGTTTCAAATTAAAATTCAGCCGAACACGTAGTGCTGAAGTGAGATAAGGGACTGAGGACTGACTCTGGCCTTTATTAACCCTTTTTTGACGCCTACGGTAGAGGCACCTGACAGACACTGTGGCTCGACTGATGACGGGGATGGGAGCTGATGTTCATGCCGTGCAAAGCATTACCACACAGTATATACACACACACACACACACACATGCACACACGCACACACACACAAACACAAACACACACACACACGCACACACACACACACACGCACGCATACCTATCCAAATGGGGACCTTCCATTGCTCTGAATGGGCATAACCCTAATCCAATCACGACACCCTTAACCTCTACCCAGCCCTAAGCTTAACCTTAAGTAACCAAACAAAATACATAACTTTTTTGATTGCATTCACAGATTTTTTTTGCATTCACAGATTTAGAAAACTCAGGTTATCTAAATGGGGACCTGAAAAAATGTCCCCTAAAGTAAGAAAGTCTCAGATTTTCCCACACTATGGGGTCATTTTGGTTCCCAAATGTGAACGATGTACCCCCCTACCACACACACGCACACACACACACACACACACACACACACACACACACACACACACACACAAACACTATGTACAACTGTTTTTGTGAAGTAATACAGTGTTATTTACTTATAGACACAGATATATAAGGGCACCTTTTCCTACGAATAACTTCATTAACGCCCTTGCTTATTTGGGTTGTACTCCGCCGGGAGCCATACGCTTTTCTCCACCTGGGATTTTTCCTGCAACTTAGAAGCAATTAAAAAGGAGACGGCTTTAAAAACGCCAGGGATGTGCAGCTAAATGAAGGAAGGAATCTGCTTTAAATTCTTCAAAATCCCCACAATGATATGAGTTTAAGCTTTATATGACTCCAACCCAGTAATTATTCCTTATGAATAACTTGAAGAAGCTCAGATACAGATGATCATAACTGAGGGGCAGGTGACCTTCTACAAGCATTATGATACGTATCACATATACAAATGAGCATAAGCGCTGTGCACGTGTTTTCATCACATGACCGTTAGTGGTGGCGGGGGTTCAAATATGCCCCCCGACTGCATTAACAAGCTACTGCAATTAGAACCATTTCATCCTGTTATCAAGAAGCAGCCACTGGCAAGCCGCACAGTCATGGTGGAAGCACTTTAATTGGTTTAAACAGGGGCCACATTAGATGGGTAATTTAGCCAAAATGGCTTTACTAGGTCTCTGAACCTTGGTCCCCTCTGTGGTCTAATGGTATTTGTGCACCACAACCAGGATTGATGGCGATCATCCCTAATGGCCCCAGGCGCTTGTAGACAACACCGTGGCCCTGTTGGACCAGGCCAGGCTCGATATCCTCTCAGAAGTCATTCTCATCATCTGCCACAGGGGCTGAAAGCCAGGCCTCGATAAAATATGGCAGCATGAAAGGTGGCGGGATGGGAGAGTGCCCCACATACACTCGCTTTCTCCCATGTTTATTTATAAGAGTCGGAAAATGAATCTTTCCTCCGTGCTCAAACAGAGAACCGTCACTGGGCATGCTCACCTGCCCTCTTATCTCGTGTTGTTACAGAGCAGATTAGCCTGGTATTGATTTCTCCCAATGCATACATCACCCCAAAAACTGTCAGGATATTTATTAAAATCTCTAAGAAACAGAGTGGCAGGAATTTTACGACCAGAGCCGATCAATAAATAACAACAATGGGTGTTCTGTGCAATGTGGTTCCCGCCCCTGTTGGGTATACGGTTCAGTGTGGTAACCACCCCAGACAGGTGTGTGGTTCCTGCCCCGGTTGAGTGCTCGGTACAGGGTGATACCAATCCTGTTTCGGTGTTTTGTTCAGTGAGTACAATGAGAAACCCGCCTTGGTCAGGTATTCTGTGCAGTGTAATACCTGCCCCAGTCGGGTGTTCTTTACAGTCCAGTACCCTTCCTGGTTGGGTGTTCTGTGCAATGTAATACTTACCCAAGTTAGATGCAGTGTAGTGTGCAGTGTAATGCCTACCCCAGTCAGGTGTTCAGTGCGGTATATGCCCTGGTCAGGTATTCTGTGCAGTGTAATACCTGCCCCAGTCGGGTGTTCTGTGCAATCCGCTACCCGCCCTGGTCAGGTGTTCTGTGCAGTGTAGTACCTGCCCTAGTCAGGTATTCTGGGCAGTGTAATACCCGCCCTGGTCAGGTGTTCTGTGCAATCCGCTACCCGCCCTGGTCGTGTGTTCTGTTCAGTGTTCATAAAGTGCTACCTACCTGACTGAAAATCTGATATAGCGATCCTTTAAAGTTAGAAAACTAAATTTGGGTGTCTTGTGGTGTTTGAACTCTTGCCCCTTTCAATCCCCCAGAATTCCTCTGTCATTAGTGGCCCCCCCACAGCCGTCTCATCACTCCATTTCACCCCCCGCCCCCCACACCAGCCCATGCTCCGACTACCAGACAATCAATGTGCGGCTGATTATGAATCCAAACGAAATCGTACCACCAGCGAGATAAATGCCTCCCTCCCTTCCGCTTAATTAAAGCGATAAGTGCAATCAGCTTGATGGCTCTCGTGGACTCCGTCGTAAATAATACATTAGAGAAACCTTATCATTACACCCCAATCTGTTTTTTTTTTTTGCAACTGACATTCTGGTTTTTCAGAAAGAAGTTTATTAAATATAAAATTAAAACCACATCATACTGCTCCATAAAACTAACTCACACATTACAGATTAAAATATCCCCGGATCATACAGTCCATCATAAGGTCAGTACCTTCCCTCTCTCATGTACTGTAAGTATGGGAGATACACGTTTTAAGGCAATATTTTAAATTGTTTTATAGCATGCTTATTACATGTCATTAATACTGACATAACAATATAATTATATAGAATAGTGTTGGGTCATAAGATTAATCACTACACTGTGGCATTTAACCTGACATACGTTATCAGATACTGGCGCGCCCTTTTGTACATTCGTCGGGTTCTTTGCCATCAAGTGGGCCTGGTTCTTTGAAATTCAGGTTTCAACTACCTTGAAACTTAAACAGACTAAGGGATTACTTTTTAACTGTCAAACATCATTGCTTATTCATGCGATCACTACTCATAGCATTTACCGGGTTAACCGAAGGTTTTATTTGAAGGATAAAGTTTACCCATTCATGCAGTCGAAAACCATGTGGAAGTCTCAGGCAAGCTTGCCAGGGGCGGTGCCCGTTGTTTTCTGAGCCGGTGCCCCTCAGAAGATGGCGCCCTAGGCGCCTGCCTATGTCTTCTAATGGGTTGACTAGCATTGCATAGAGCTCAGTAAGAGCATCTCAGGTAATGCTGCTTAAAGGTAACATTCAGCAGGGCTCCCTGCTAGCCTCAACTTAGCCACCTTCAAGACCTTCACAGATCCCTGCATCATTGTTTACCTTTGGGTTCCTCCACACTTTCAGGATCACCCTGGCAGCTTTTGGCCCTCTTCCCCCCCAGAGGCTTGGCAGGGCCCTTCACGTCTCCTCATCACAAATAATTGTAATCTGCCTCATCTACAGCTGCTGTCCAGCTTCACGCTCAATCTTATCGGACTGCGAGGCCCTTTTCTGAAAGCCTCGAGGGACGAAGGCTCCATCTGGGTCGACCGCGCGAAATGAACCACGGAGATGCTGCTTATCAGCTCCCCTCTGCCGCCCTGAACTTCAGCAGAGGCACAAATGCCTGCCTTTTAGGCGGATGGGCGATTGTCGGTGATTTAATTCAAATTCAAAGTGCCGCTTTGCTTTGAAGGTAGTGGAGGACCCGTCTGAGGTAATCGGCTTCATTCGTGAGCTTAAATTTGGCTGCTGATCGCCTCCAGTGTTTTCACTGTTGTGTTTTTTGCTCGGCAGTACGAAAAGGAAACAAAAAAGGGAAACGACTTCCCTAAATCCCCGTCCTCCAAAAACCACCCACAAAATGTTGTGAAACCCATGGACCTACATGGAATGTGGGTGAGCTTTCACCCACAGAAGCCCGGCCTAGACCATCTACCATTTGTTGAGAAGACCTACTGTACAGAAGACCTACAGAAACAGAGGATATGCTCAGAAAGAAAGTCACAACAGAATATATACTCCACATATACAGCCCCAGGCACGGGGTGAGAGCGCTGGCCTCAAGCGACCCTTTGAAGGATCTGAGGCAGCTCGTTCTCACGGCTCCGCTCGGCCCTCTTCCAGGGTAGTTAGCTAGACTCAAACACTTGGCTTTAACTGTTCGCTTTAATTGTTCTTCCACACAGAAAAACGAGGCTCCTCCATTAAGGAATACTAGATGGGCTGATAAATGCTACTCAGACTAGAGTAGAGTAAGATAGATAGATAGATAGATAGACAGACAGACAGATAGATTCCTTCTGGAACATTCCCATAACTTATGCTACTCTGTGCTGCCTGTTTGGCTTGGCTAGTTCAGCTAATATTGCTAACCAAACATGTATTCATTACTTGAGCATAACCTGGATCTTACCCATGATCCTTATAGCCTAGATTGGGACAATGGGTCAAGGAATCAGTTGCACATGAACAGGAACAGCAATAAAAATGGTTTGGTGAAAAAAACATGTAACATGTAACCAGAATTTGAACAGAAGTCAAAGCTTATTTCACCGTAATTTCAGGGGTTATTATTTTCAGGGGTAAAGAACTAAGGTATTCATTATTTGTATAAATGAACAACTCCACAGTTGTTAATAGTTATTTCAGATGTCAAATAGTTGCCTGCTAATTTTATGGAAGCGTTCAGCCACTTGTTCACTCCTGATATTCTCCTAGGTTTTGTCAGAACAATCTCAAAGCTTGCTGGCATCTTTGAGGCCACCAAGCATCCCCCCCCCCTTTAGGAATCACATTCCAGGTCACCCAGAATGAATAATGACACAAAGCAAATGATCATGACCATCTCACCATCTCATCTCGTTATCTTCTCCTAGGACCAGTCTGCAATGCATTACGATGCACAAGGATAATTAGATACATATGTTCTCCGACTGCTAGAAGGAACAAGAGAATGTGGCAACCAGCGATGGGAAGGGGCCTTGTAATCATGTGAGCTGAGCTAGAAAATATGGTCTGTGAGGTATTGTCTCCTCAAAGGAACCATGATAAACTGTGATCAGCAGTCCTCAACTGAGCTGAACAGGACGAAAGCTGGAGAATGTTTCCTGTGCCAAAAAACTTCACCCCTTCAACCATAAATTGGAAAAGCCACTGATGTAACAATGTTAAATGGCACATCAAATTCAAAGACGCTGCAAACGAGGAGAGCAATGAAGCTGCTCTTCATCACAGGACACGTGTTTGTGCCACATTAATGGCGACATCAGTTTCTAGACCCGCAAATCCAATGTGTTTTGAATGGAAAGAAACACAAACGGATTTCTGTCTGGGATGAGTCACCCTCTTCATTTAGATCATGCAGTCAAAAACTGTCTTCCCAGCTGTCTTGAAAGGAGCACAAATGCCAGGAAAAACGAAAAAAGTATTGCACGTCTTGGGAGCCTTTGTCCACAGAATAACAGGATAGGTTTTCGCTTTCTCAGTGTTCCATTCGGCTGCCCCGGCGAACCTGCCGACGTTTTGAAAATATTGTGGTCGTGATAGCGTCCCTGACCCGTTAAATACCTGGAGCTGTCGGCCGGCCAGGCCCAGAAACACAGAGGGCTTCCTCACTTTTCCCCTGGTGTCTTTTCCAAAGCAAACGGACGTGGCAGCTACACACTGGCCAGCTACACTGAGGCCTTTGTGATCCCGCAGTCTCTGGAAAGCGGTAACAATAAAAGCCGCAATGTAGGTGTGGCCTGAGAAAACCCGGCAGCGCTGCTGAAACCCGCTTGGCTGTAATTAAGGTCCGGCGTGGTTCCTAATTTCAAGACTGCCAACTTCTATGAGTTCTTGTGTTTTGGCTTGACTTGTAATGAGGGATTTGGGTTAGTCCATCAAAGCTCAGTGCTACAGCTTCTCTGTGCTGCTGCAGTGGACAAACCCTGTCCCTGTTATGGTCTGGAAACCTTCTAGCCATGCTGGCTCTGTATTACCAGAATGGACGCACGGTTACCTACACAGAAGCAACAGGAGCGGCAAGACTCCAAAACAGAAAGGCGGCTGACTGATTTAGTCTGCATAGGCTTTTCTTGGGATTTTGGTCCCTCTGGCTCTACGCAGGCAGGCCACCACAACCACATGATTTCACTGGTCCAGTGGAAGGCTGGGTGCCCACACCAGACCATGCTATGGGTGTGGAGAAACAAAGGGTCTGTTGCCCATGTCCCAGAATGCCCTCTGCTGCTTGCAAACTGATTAGGCAAACCAATATACTGTATTCTAGCCGTTCTGAGACAGCTGTCCTATCTTAGGTACTAGGACCTTGGAGGTTGTTCCACATTGACTGATCTGGGCTGGCTGCTCCATCCTGGCTAATCTATGAGGTTTATTCCGCACTGGATGATCTGAGCTGACTGCTCCATGCTGACTGATCTATGAGGTTTATTCCACACTGGATGATCTGGGCTGAATGCTCCATGCTGACTGATCTATGAGGTTTATTTCACATTGGCTGATCTTGGCCGGCTGATCCATGCTGACTGATCTATGAGGTTTATTTCATGCTGGATGATCTGGGCTGGCTGCTTCATGCTGGCTGATCTATGAGGTTTATTCCACACTGGCTGATCTGGGGGTCGGCCTCTCCATGCTGGATGGTCTATGAAGGTAGATCATACAGGCTGACCCAAGGATTCGGCTTTGCAATGGAAGGTCATTTCACTTTACTATAAACATGCTCAGTATCAGACTGTGTAACAAACCCACTAATTGGTCTACAGCAAGTAGCACAATCAATGACTGTCTATTACCGTTAATGACCAGTTCATATATATTCAGATGAAAACAGACCACCATTCCAACATTAGGCCTAAACAAAGTAATTAACACTAATTAACAGAGGAGTGCACTCCTCTGTAAACAGACCATTGTGGGTCAGACAGGTCAGAAAGGTATTGATGTTTTTCAGCACCAAGCTCAGTCATGATCTAATTACCATTTAAAGTACACGGAACATTTATAATAATAAAACACAACTAGTAAACTGAACCACTGAGGGGTGGCCCACAAGTAAAGTCAAAACTGAATAACAGACTTTAAAATCAGGCAGAAATTTGGAAAGGCAGATAGCTGGACTCTGAGGATGAGCATTTTCATGTAAGGTCAGGAAGTGCAAGTACATAGAAACAAATAGATAAACAAGAGGGATAAAGGACATGGAGCAGATTGTGCGGTCCTGCCCGTGTGGTGGCACCATCTCTTCAGCTGGCTTGTGTCGGTTTCCCGCCCCCAACATGTCATCATCACAGAGCTGCTGGCAGTGGGCTGATCTATGTCTGTGTGGGGTGGAAGCCACTGGGATGGAAATTCTGCTTGCCTCTTCTAAACCCAAGACACACACTGACATACAGAGATCCACCTGAATGGCAGGCAGTGTGCAGGTATGAGAACAGGGATACATTAGTGTGACGGTATTGTTAGCTAATGAAGTATGAAATGCACACCAACACTGTGCAGTGTTAAATACCGCTAAAAGACTACCCTCTGCAGTGATGTATAACCATATGTGAAAAGTATCAGGGTTACTAACTTTGGTCAGCTGGATCAGTTGGTATGAGATTTTCAAGACAAGTTTGCACACTCATTTACATGCATGTAACAGTTTTGTGACCTTGTAAGTAGTCTGTAGGATTTGCAAACTACCCCAACGCTTTTGATGTAGCTAATATTAGGTTTATAATGGAATAATGTAGATTTGCCGTAAGATTTCTTGCGTGAGTGTGAGAGTCTGAAAGCACGAGTGTCACGCCAGATGCGTGAGTGTTGGCAACCCTTAAGTATAATAGGTTTTTGTGTGATTTATCAGAGCTTTTGCAGTTAATGACTCCATAAACACCTTTTCTGATCTCCAAGTGTGGTCCATGTCAGAATTAAGGCTCTGGCCCAAGTGGATCCAGAACCATCTTGGACAAACAATTGAGTTGGGTTGGGTTGGGTTGGTCTGGACAAAAAAAAAAAAAAATGGACCACTGGCATATATTCTGACCTCCTGACAAATGGCTGACGGGTTCACATCTCCTCCTGACAAATGGCTGGCAAGTTCACATCTCCTCCTGACAAATGGCTGGCAAGTTCACATCTCCTCCTGACAAATGGCTGACAGGTTCACATCTCCTCCTGTCAAATGGCTGGCAAGTTCACATCTCCTCCTGACAAATGGCTGGCAAGTTCACATCTCCTCCTGACAAATGGCTGACAGGTTCACATTTCCTCCTGACAAATGGCTGGCAAGTTCACATCTCCTCCTGACAAATGGCTGACAGGTTCACATCTCCACGGGAGATGATGAAATGATCCAATAAAGTGTGACTGACATCTGAAAATGATCAATGTCTGTAGGGGTAAAGGCACTGGATTATTCTGCATGTTACCAGGCAGCTTGATGATGCATCAGAGCTCATGAAAGACAATTAACTCGCTTATGTGTTTGACACGGGTGGTTGGGGAGGGTGGTGGAAATTCTGGTGTCACTGCAGTGGTGACAGAACCAGTGTACAACATGTTTTAACAGTCTTGTGAGCATACATCTTTTGCTTCGGCGCCTCGTGGAGCCTCTATGCATTGCCACATCTCTCTCCAAGTACAAAGTGGCCTGTGTGGAGGGTGATGATGTTGTGCACACTCACTTAGCTTTTGCTGGCTATGCGGTTTCCCCCACAACTCTGTCACAGTCAATTTGGTCAAATTATGACAAACACAAGCCCATTCTGTAATCAAATGGGGAACAGGACATTCATGAAGAATATATGATCAACTTAAAAATATGCCTGCTTGACAGATTAAAGGACAGTGAGAGCCTCCTGTCACAAACAGAGAGCCAAGGACAGGACCCCCCAGCCCAGTGATCTCCTATTATCCTGCAGAATATGTGTTAAGGATTAAACTCATAAAAGATCCCACGTGACTTCTCGTGATGAGAAAGGAGTGTTTGTTTCTTGAGTTGGAAGTAACGTGGTGGGGGGGGGGGGGGGGGGGTTGGGGGGGGGAAAGTAAAGGGGCACGGGTGACAGAGTCTGGTGAGG
>JAODLD010000088.1:7325422-7341752 GCA_026781065.1 Mormyrops boulengeri | reverse complement strand
CCCCCCCCCCCCCCCCCATTGGGTGGTGCCATTTTTGTGGGCACCATCCATTCATTTCCACGGGTATAATCTTAATCCCAAAAATGACAACCTTAACCCCTACACAGCCCTAACCTTAACCATAAGTTACCAAACAAAATACAAGTCTTTTGGCATTTATTCCCCTACAGCAAGCACACACACGTACCTGTTAGCGATGTCTTTGTGAGCCACCAGGTTCTGCAGAAATGCCTGCAGCCCCAGCTGCCTCTCCTCCAGGAAGCTTGTGTTGTAGTTATCCTTAAACCAGCGCTTGGGCGGCAGGGCCAGGCGAAATCCGGGGAACATCTCCTTCAGCTTAAGGCCAGCACAGACACCCAGAAAGACACAACACACCAGGTATGGCAGTCAGGAAACACCCGGAACAATCTGGAACGCAAGCAGTAGAATCACTGACTACCATGATCGTGGATGAGGTCTGCGTCCTCTTTCCATCATCGCTTACAGATCGCTTTGCGATCTAACAGTCCGACAGAAATTAAAATCCTTTCCGTTGAGTGGCAGTGTCAACCATGTTTATCCTTTCTGAGGTTTCGGACAAAGCACCTCTGTTCTGTAATGGTCACTTCCACAATTTAGCAGGGAGCAAAGGTAAGCAAGGCGGGGTAGGGAGAGGTTTTTGGAACTAGATAAACGAATGGAGGACTTTCATCAAGCACACTCAAAATCACGTGCTCTTGTTTATGATCGTGCATGTCGTCAAGTTTCACATTCTACCTTAATTTAAATGACTCAGAGAATGTGTCCAAGAAAATAAGGATCCAGTACAAAATGCTAAATGTGACCACGTTAGATGGACATAGGCTTTTTAAAGAGAGGCTCACTCTACACCTTTTTTAATGGCCCATACCGTTTCCCAGATGATTAACTTTGTTACCTTTGATCACATGCAAGCTTTCAAAACAGTGTCTGTAAGAAAGGTTACCTCACTCCCCCAGACACACCTCAGGGTGTAAATGGTCTCCCTCTCATTTCCCAAATCCAGAAATACCGGTCTAACTATAATAACTACATGCTATTTAGTGGGAAATTGTTTTATCCTTTATTACCTGTTTCTATGTTGAGGTCAGTAACGAAACTTTCTGGATACCAGAAAGCGTCCTTTAAGTATCACTTAAGCAAATGTTGTTGCGTAAAGCTCAACTTGTGTTGTCTGGTCCACAGTTGCCCACTTAGATGTTGATATCACAAAAAAAATAATGAAAGTAAAACGATAAAAATTGCAGAAGAACCCCTGTAATTCCACATTTGAATAAACACTGCACTGAAATGTGATTTTAACTCGGAGTTTAAGGACTCAGTGAAACCTCAGTCCGGGTATGTCCGTTTTGGCCTGCGAACCCCCACAGTAGGTACCCACCAAATGGACCAGCGGGCATTACAGGCATGTGGCCTCAGAGGGCGAGCTCACCTTCCCATTAAGCCTTGCAAAGTCAGTGTACCTCCGGAAGACCACCCAGCTCTCTTCCGGAGTCTTCCGCACTAGGATCTTGTAGACCTGTGGGACACAAAGGGAATGGTGGTGAACGACCAGGTTCGAAAGCAGGGGACTTGGCTAACTTCACAAGCAGCAAGTGGAGCTGCACTTTACACTTACATACTGTAATTCACCTGGTACAGGTGCAGTTCCAGATAGAGCCGGCGACAGAACCCCCACACGTCAGCACGAACCAGGACAGATCACGGCACCCCACCAAGCACAACATCCCACCCATATATGATAAAGTACGTTCTTAACCTGTGAAACACGCGGTATGAATACGAATACCAGTCTGTCAGGGTTTGACCACATCCACGGTTAAGTTCTGATGGGCACTATGAAAGGTACTATAAAAAAAAAAAGACTCAGATTTTTCCACCAGGTAGCTCTCTGGAGGGTGTGAGACTATTGAACAACAGGAAGAGGAAGAGGCTATAAAGCAGACAGCCCAAGGGAGACCATTTTATTCAGAGCCTCGGAGATGGAGCGAACAGCCAATGAGAATAAAGCTGCATGACGCAGGAAACGGGAACAAACGCGGCCCGTCTCTGTCCTAAATTCCCCTAGGGAAACTGCGAAACACCATCATCCATGAGAATATAATAGAGGCACTCTGGACATCACTTTATTCTAATTGGGTACTTTTCACATGCCCTATTGTTTGCTGACATTTCTGTTCTGTAAAGTGACACACAGTGACAACATCCTCTTTGCTGAGGACTCATATCTGCGGCATCTTGTCGACAGCATGCCTTTGGCTGTATCTGATAAGCAGCACAAGACACAGTGCACCAAAACTATGTAACACACCTGTCTAAATCAGCACACAGTCCTGTTAACTCACCCCCCCCCCGGGCATAAACTTCCCACCACGGACCACCAGGCACATCTGTGCAGACACGTGCCAACCATTCTAGTGTACACAGCGCCCCCCAAAGGGATGCAAGAGCGGCACGAGGGCAAAATCTGAGCCCATGGGTAGCAGTGAGAGAAACGGCAATTAAGGGAGTCTTACGGTGAATTTTGCGCGCTCCTCCATGACCTCGTAGCCTAGCAGGGTTGGGGTGAGGGGCCGCTCCTCCCAGCTGGGCCCCAGAGAGCCCTCTTCCACCCGGAGAGGCTCAGAGCCCTGTATGGATGAGCCCATCCCGTTCGGCTGGGCCTGCGGGGAGGGTCCCGCCTCGTCCCCCTGCGCTCTGGATGGGGAGTTTGAGCTGGTGGATGTGCTTCCAGATGAGGATGTCCTCCAGAATCGCGAGGGACTCCTGCCTCGCTGGACTCGCTCCACGGGGACCGGGACCGGAACGAAAGGCGTGGCCATCGTCCACAAGCAGGATTGCTGAGCAGGTCACCCTGCGCACCCGTGCTGACTGCAGAAATAAGTGGGGAACAGTGAGCATGGTAGCCTTCCCACCTGACACTCACAAAGAGTAGGCCAGATAAACCAAGTAAGAGGCCGGGATACGCTCCTTTATTTATACACATGCAAGAGTAGGTTACCTATCAGGCACCGTGACTCTAAGAGTAGGGTCCGTTTAAAAGCAGCCGACTCAACCAGACCCAGCATGGAAAAGTGGAAGCTGGACTCGGAACCAGCTCTGATTCCTCGATGATGAGTCCCCGACCCCGGTTCTGTGCCCTCCCTCTAACCCATCACACCGTTAAAAGCCTGCCGGGTCACTTCGCACTGCTACCCGCCACACACGGAGCAGCCCGGTACTCCCAGGGCTGCTGACCTCCACCCGCTCCACGCTTTACCATCCGACAAAATAAACCACCCCGGTCCGGGCACGCGTTAAGAGCAGCGGGCTCGCGTCTCCACAGGTCGGTCACTCCCGGCTACCGCCAAGAGCATAAACAGAAAAATGGCATGTCACCCGGCCGTTTCCTCCAAGGCGCAGCCGTCGAGTGAAGCCGCCAAACCCGCGGCACCGAGGCCCGCGGCCGCTGTTTCTCTCTCGTTTTTATGCATTATTTACTCACCTTTGTGCGATTTCACCGACTGCGCCTCCGCAGAACGCCGCTTTTCTTCACTTCGTCAACTTCTGCGGAGGTTGAGCTTCGGGCACGCACCCGGGCACGGGCACGCAAGCGAGCACGTTGTAACGTCAGCACGCTGGGGCGGGACGTGTGGCGTGGCCACGCCTTCCCCCCCAGAGTGAAAGGAGCAAGCGTCCGTGTGTTTTTCTTCGATTTCTAACACTATTTTGTTCAACCAAAACTTGACAAAACGTTGACACGCCCCTACTTAAATTATCTGTCTATACTATTAGATGCACATATTGTCTATTGTTTAGTAACAGTTCGCAATTCGGATCCCGTTTAAGAATGTAAACTTGAGATCCTGACATATTGTAATGAATCACGTTTTCCAGTAGATGGCATCCCTGTGTCAGTCCTGAACAGTGGCGTCAGATTCACCTCTACTAATAATGACGCTATTATTATTATTATTATTATTATTATTATTATTATGTCAAGAATTTCTTTTGGTTAAAGACATGGCCAGTTCGATTGGCCCGGTTCTACTTAGCCTAAAGGGCTTAGAGAACAACACTAAGATTGTTATCCAGTACATGAGAAGTACTGGCACCACAGGCACATGATTAATATATAAGCCTTCAGGCTTGCTGTGGAAAACCATTTCCGTGTAGAAGGCTGTCCTCCTGGGAGATGTGTTTGTTCTCCGTAATCACAGCGGACGCTGACATGCTACCGCAGGACACATCTGTGACAAGCTGTGTGGGCACTCAAAGGAGAACAGGGCCAAACCCTTGGTCCCTGCTCATCATGCTGTAACTGGTGCTGACTACCGGGGTCCCAGCCGTGGATGATGAAGGAGGCATTTGTTGTGATGGTGCCTTGCAAGGAGAGAGGATGCAGCGCAGCTGATGGCCACAGTAATCACAGTGAACAAAGAGAAATACCTTTTTGTTGAATGGATGGTATTTGGAGTTCACCTCAGTGTATTTCCCTGCACACTGATACTGATTTAAGAAGGCCCGCCCACTCCGCTCCAGAAATCTCTTTGATTGGTCCTCGCCCTCTACAAAGGCTGCCGGCCTGGAGGAGGTGCACTAGAGCACCAAGAGACCGGGCAGAGATGGGAGGAGGCTTTTTACGGGCAGAGACTTTTTCGGGAGGCGCAGCAGAGAAACATGGTGCTTTTCTGTAGAGGGTGCAGTGAAGTGGGGGCATTGGGCTGAGCCCCCCCCCCCCCCGAGCCCACAGTGGTTCAGCCATATTCCTTTTTGACGATGACATGCTTTTTGTGTTCTAAAGAGAACACTTCACTCTCAAATTACCATAATTAGTTTAATTGGTGCCTACAATTAGGACCAAGAATTGTAGGTATCATGGTGTTTTTGCAGTGTACAGAGTATGAGAGCCAGTGTCCAAGTGTAGCTGTCATTTACACCCCAAATGAGGCTGGATTTGCATGAAAAGTTATAAAACTGTATATAGGCCTTGAGCATCAATAGGCATATTTATATTTAATACCTTGACTATCCTTTCTGTCACGAAACACAAATTGTCCTATTCTACTACAAATTGTCCGTATTCTGATTGGCTGCATCTAGGAAGTAGAATTTTTTAGCAACTGGGGTCATTTGCCTCTGTAGAGACATTTATTATATGCAGACTGTCCTGACCAGACTGCTCCAGTGAACACGACAAACTCATAAATGTGGCTAGAAGCGTTTGGGCTGAGGAAGGAGGGATCTAGGAGAACTTAATTGCCCAACTGTTCGTGTGTATGTATGTGACACTCGTGTGACACCAGGGAGGTGTCCTCAAAAAGTACTGGCCCACATCAGTAACAGAATCCCCCTCACGCACCCGTTCTCATCATTTAGAGCCCCAGTGGCCCCATGCAGGCAGCTCCTGGCCCACTTTCAGGGCGGAGGAGAGGTGGAGGAGAGGGGAGACTTTTATTTCAAAAGTTTCTAGCATCGACAGGAATGTGGAGGGGGAGCCAAAGTCTCAAATTCAACATATCAACATCATCATCACGCTTAACACGCTGCAAGTATCCCTTTCTGCAATCATTCTTTACATCCATCTTTCATAGCCGCTTCACCGGCACAGTCATGGTGGGTGAGAACGAATACCATTCCATACAGCAGAGGGCGCAATGCAGGGGACACACATACGCACATTCACATAGATTATGACCAATTTATAGTCGCCAATTCACCTAACTGCATGCTTTTAGATTGTAGGAGGAAACTGGAATGCCATGAATACTGAAAAGTCGCCATATTCATTTTCCCAATCAGCCAGCAGACTCTCTGTAACGGTAAGAAAGATCGACAGCAGGCTTACAGTAGGGCTGGTTAAAAGTGAAACCAGTTTAAAAAACACAATCAGCGGACAGAGAACCAGAAATGCTGACCCATAAACAGGATCAGGTTCATATATCCCCTAATTGCTGCAGTTTGTTCAGTATGCAATATTTTGCTCAAACCCATTCATTATATATTTACACAGTCCATTTAAGAACCACATACTTTAGAGAGTCTTTGTAAATTCGTACAGATATAAATAATACACATGATTGACGGGGCCACCTACACAGCAGGCTGGGTCCCAGTCAGGTAATACTGAATATATCATGTGGTACCTGGAGCTCAGGTGTGAACCAGGCGCTAATTGAACCCTACAGGACGCTGGCATCCAGGAACACGGGATCTGGAACCTTCCGCCTATAAAAAAAAAAAAAAATGCCTCACACCACACTGCCTGTTTATTCTTTAATGCTCCGTGGTTAAATGAAAACAGTAGATCAGTGGCATATAGGGTAATTTATCAGGGCTGCCCGGCACATATCCGGCACAGTAAATCCAGCTTTCGCAAGAAGCTCTAAGACCCGCCAAGTCATCGCTTTTCGCTAACGTCTCTCCCCTAATGAGAATGGCCTTCGAATTTCCCTCGCCTACAGCGATACCTCGGCCAAGGTACCGCACAGTGCTGCCAGCATTCAATTAAAAAGAGAGAGAGAGAGAGAGAAAGAGAGAGAGAGAAAGAGAGAGAGAACAATCCTGTCCCCCTCTCTTAGCCGCCCAGCTTAAGCAGCTGAGGATTTCACATTAATCAAAGGATTTCGGGTGGCTTTTCGTATGCGGTATAAAACCGACTCGTAATCAGCACTAACTGATAGTAACCGCTACACGTACATTCAACCGTTACCAGCGCCTAAAAACTGTGCTTTTGTGGCCAAATTTTATGGTCTGATGAAATGTGAAGGGCGTGTTGTGATGAGGCTGTTATCAGACATCTGACTTCCCCGGTGAAACAGGACAGAAATCCTGATCAGAGACACAATGAGGCACAGGCTGGCCCTGGGTTTAAGGAGGCACTTAAACACCAAAGGAGGCTGATTCTGAAGGGTGAATGTACACTGGTGCCCTCCCAACTGTGTGACCGCAGACCAGCAGATGGATCCCACTTTCCACCAGGGAAATATTAGTTTTACTGTAGTAAAGGACAACGTCATGGCGGCTGCAGAACAGTCCTGTCCACAGCTGAAGGTGAAGCGGGCGGAATGAGCCGCAGTCTTGTGGAAAACTCAGGTGCTATTTTTTTTCCCCAGCTTCAAACATAACGATTTAAACACGTCCCTGCACTGCTGCGGTCTTTGTTAACCCACAATGCGGGCTGGTTGGCAGGTGCTCCGGGACGCTTCCACTTGGGGACAAGTTCCTCCTGTGTGAGGCAAGCACATAGAGCCCTCAGGAAGGCCCACCTGCATCCCATGATCCTCTCTGCCGTCGTGAGCTGTCTGATGTGGAGTCGGCATCAGAGTCTGAGTGGTTCACCAAGGCACGGTGCTGGGCCTATAGAAAGGGCATCTGGGTTTTTAGAATAAAACCATGTTACATAAGGATGTAACAGAAAATTAGAGTTCTTTTTTTCTTTCTTTCTTTCTTTCTTTCTTTCTTTCTCCTGTACCTCCTTTCCCTTCCCTTCCTGACACAATGCCCATTGATCAGTCCCAGAGGCAGGGACTGTGGTCGGTGGGTGACATAGCCTTCCCACCTCAGTGACTGGGTATTTCTGTCCGTCCCGCTGCAGAACAGGAATCACATCCAGGTAGGGACCACCGGAGTGGCACCGTCACCAATCGATGGAGGCACGGCCCCAGAACATGGCTGATTCAGAGAGATATGGACTCCCAGGCGATTCCCAGTCTTTCAGCATAGATAAGGCACCACACTGCTTCTTACTATCAAACATGCGTGTCCCTTTTCCTTTCCGTAGTAAAAAATATGTCGCATTCTCTAAGGCACTGGTAACCATCTCTGCTGCTGGAGGTCGACCACTGTGCAGAGCTCAGATGCAGCCCTGATTTAAGACACCTGAAACAGATAATCAGACCCTTTAGTAGCATCTCAGTATTAGAGCTAAACTTAGCTTCAACATAGCTGGCTCCAATACTTATCTGTATCAGATGTGTTGCATTAGGGCTGCACCTAGATCCCCAGGAGCAGGGCTGGTGACCACTGCTGTATGTAAACAGTACACTGTAAGGGTTTCTTTGTGTAACATCTGAATATGTACCCTAAACTATTTACTGGGGGGCTGGTCAGACAGTCTGTGGTCAGCAAAGGTGGGTAGTTCAGGTCCAGAGAGTAAAAGTCCAGACCAAGATTTTGTTTCAACCAACCAGTTGAGTCTCTGTGACTGTGACTCTTTATACTCAAGTGGTTGGTTGATTTTTACTTTCTGGACCTGAATTACCCAACTCTGGTGGTCACACCTTTAATCTGTATCCATATCAGTCATGTTTTCTCATGGGAATTTTAATCTCCCACCAATACAGCCCCTCCCCAGGTTATGATGGGGTTAAGTTCCCATAAACCGTAAGGCGAAGAAGATATCATAAGGCAAAAATGCATTTTAACACAGTACACTTAACCTAAGAAACATCATAGCCTAGCCTACCTTAAACATGCTTAGAACATTTACATTAGCCTACAGTTGGGCAAAATCATTAACACAAAGCCTATTTTATAATAAAGTGTTGAATATCTCATGTAACTTATCGAAAAACGTACTGAAAGTGAAAAACAGTTGCCCATCATAAAGTCGAAATATCCTAACCCAGGGAGCGTCTGGACATTGTTGCCAAGGCGATGCTCTTATGGAAAACAGCTTCCAATATCCCCGCAGTCATAAAGTCAGATGCTTCGCCTGAGCAGTCAGGGTGAGCAGCTGATATCGGTGAGGGCCTCCCTAGACCGGAACCTTTGTGACCAAACCGCACCCCTCTGCTCGCATTCTGAGCTGCCACAGTGCCGTCCATCCGCAGAAGGATCCGGATGAAGAACAGCAGCTTAATGGAGGAGATACTGTAACGGTATGGATTTCCCTGACTTAGAGCCCGATAAGAGGAGAGTAACTGTCACCAAACCCTCCTGAGGAAATTTCAGCTCTTGGAGATACAGGCAGCCCCTGGTAGCTACTCTATAAATAAGCAGATGGCAAAATATATAAATAAATGTGCCTGACAAGCTCAGCCCAACGGTGGCAGGACTGCAGACTGGGAACTACTGAAGCTGACTTCAGCTTCTGAAGCTACAGTTGCCCAGGGAATCGAGACACTGCCAAATTCCTATTAAGGAGCTTTTTTGACGCTCTGGAAACTTCCTTCCATGAAATGAGCAATTTCAGCCACTCAGATGCAGACAGCGGAGCCTATATGTACAAAGACTTGGCCAGTAAAACAGTAAAAACTCCATTTAAGAAGAATCAACATTAAAAAGGTCTAATTTTGAAAGCACTGGACACCACACACTTCTAACAAAAGGCACATCGTCTCTTTTGATGATTTGCAAACCAAAAGTGAATAGAAATGAACCTAATGGGCTTTTTCAGTATTATTAGCAGTAATCATGTCATCATTAATTAGCAATGTGTAAGATAGGCCTTTTCTTGGTTTCTCTATCAGCTTCAGGGCATATTATCAGTTTTTATAAAAATGGCCTGAGTCACGTCTCAACTCGATGGGATCAGATCTGGTCCAGGCGGAAGCACCTTGATTCCCAGCCTCCCAACCATGAAGGTGGATATTGTGGAGCAGTGTGCAACACCAGCAGGAAAGCTTTGATGGAAAGGCAGGCCTCCTTCACACGAAGGTGGACTGATGCTCAATTCAGCTGAGAAAACGTCTGAAAATGAGTCATCCAACATACAGCCCCCCCACCCCAAGGGGCTTGGAATCATACCCCAGCTAGACGGAGGGGTTGCAGAAACAACATGTGAAGAAGCAGACGTGCACTTCCTGAGAAAATCCACGACTCCCTCCTTCCAAGGTGTCATCCTGTATCCTTCCTTCTCTGACATTTTCCCTGCAAAATAAGAGATTTCAGAACCAGTGGCGAATGGTTACTAGAATTATATAAAATCTGCCATGATGTTCCAGGAGGGGGTTGGGATGGGACAGCCATCTCCACCATGAACCACCTGACAGAAGAGCATCTCCTCCTGCGTCCTGAGGCGGCTCCTGCCAGAGCCCCCATCTTGCATGCAGATTTGCGAACGCGTGGACTTTGCGGCCCTGTCACATGGAGAACCTGGCAGTTGTCTCCTCAAAGCCGACCTCATCCTTGCTTCTTCATCTGCTGGAGATGCATGGAGGAGGCGTATGGGTTTCGTCCAGGAGTGACGTCAATGCAGAGAATCCAAAGGCTACAAAAGTCTAGGTGTGAAAGTCTCTGGGCGGGAGGTGCAGGGAGGTACAGGGAGGTGCAAAAAGGTACAGGGAGGTGCAGAGAGGGACAGGGAGGTGCAAAAAGGTACAGGGAGGTGCAGGGAGGTACAGGGAGGTACAGGGAGGTGAAGGGAGGTACAGGGAAGTGCAGAGAGGTGTAGGGAGGTGCAAAAAGGTACAGGGAGGTGCAAAAAGGTACAGGGAGGTGCAAAAAGGTACAAGGAGGTGCAGGGAGGTACAGGGAAGTGCAGAGAGGTGTAGGGAGGTACAGGGAGGTGCAAGAAGGTACAGGGAGGTGCAGAGAGGTGCAGGGATGTACAGGGAGGTGAAGGGAGGTACAGGGAGGTACAGGGAGGTGCATGTGGCCTAAAGCCAGACAGACACTTCCCTCTCAAACCAGTGTCCAGGGCTGGATATACCATGGGTATCCATATAATATATCAACATGAAACTGTCCTTGGGAGCTTTTTTATCTCAGAAGGCTTACGCTGGTATGAATCTGAAAGGGCCCTTTTACGTCGTTAGCCTCCTTAAAATGTGCCGTTGAAATGCATAAGGGGAAGATGTAAATAAGAGTGAAGCATGAATGATTAATAATATTTTTCGTCTCAAAGTCATCACAGCCCTGTCCGCTGTTGAACACTCCGTTCGGGGTGACTAAACCATGTGAGGTGGGGCTTGGCACTCATTAATTGGACGGTTCACGTGTTGCCGAGGTGCAGACAGAATGTCGTCGGTGCAGGAAAGATGAAAAAAGCACCAAAGTGAGAGATGCAAACCAGCACGTCACAGGTGCTGCTCTCCCCATGATTAAAAACGTAAACTCCGAATCGATATGAGGCGTGAACAGCGAGTCAAAAATGGCTGGCGGCAAGGCTGCGCCTGAATATTTCATGCCATATTGAATAACAGCTCTTTAAGACAGCGGAGCTATGAAATCTTGATGCATGGAAAATGAAGGAATCAAATGAAACGAAGATCGTCTAGGAAGGCATTGGTGAGGCAGACATGGATGAATGTGGGCGTGGGGTCAGGCAAGATCTGACAGGATATCTCAGCCAATCACAATCCAGCACGGGAGGCGGCTGGCCAATCGCAGACCACCAAAGATCCACGCTGCCCTAGGCCTGGTACAACTGTGTTCTGGGGGAGGATCTAAGAGAAAAGGACAATATTTGGACCCAATTACGCAACAGGGATTGGTCAGAATATAAAGCTACATGAAGATGATCCAATCAGGAAGGAGTCTGGTGATGGAATCAGAATTTTTTTGTGCTAGCAGGTGTCCTACTGGAAGTATGATCAATCTCACGGTACTTAATCATTATTAATCAACAATAACTATGCTGATTAGTATTAATGCCGAAGAGGACAGGGAGTCTGTATAGACTGGTCACATTACCAGAATGGTTCTTCAAAGTCGAATGGCGACAATATTCACAGGCAGTGACGTTAATGTTTCATGCAGGCTGCCTTGAGGGATGATGGGAATCAAATGGATTCTTAACCTCAAAGATCTGAAGGCCCCTCCCGGCTTTGAGGGATCGTTTTTTAGGAGGCGATACCCACGTACTCTCTTGGGGAGTCTGGCGATAAACGCGTAAATGCAGAAGGCGTCTGTTGGGACTGCTGGAAGCACTCGGGTGATTTTCAGACACTGTGGAGGGGCAGCTTAACGTTAAAGCCCGAGACCTGGAGGCTTGATCCCTCAGTGCCTCACATTGCATTCCTCAAAGATCAAATCTTAGCACACACACACATTAAATGAAATGACCCCGATTTGTGTCACATTAAAAGTCCTCCGAATTTCATCACTGCCATCAGCGTGGGGCATTTTTCAACCCCATACACTAGCCCTCTCAGATGTCACAGCTGGACACTGCCAGAGCAGCTGTCATGCTAACAGGACCTCTATGGCCCCACGGTGGGGCCGGCAGGGGGTGTGGCATCATTAAGCAGGTCCTGAAAAGTGGAGCTGATCCACAACAGGTCTCAATGCACCTTTATATAAACTAAGACATACGCCTCCATAGCTGATTCCATGTAATATTTTAACAAATCCATCTCTCTGTGTGCATATATAAATAATACATTGAATCTAAAAGAAATACACAACGTTAGGCCCCCAAAGCGCAGGAGGCGTAAGTCTGGATGCTTGGTTTGAAGGCAAAAAAGGAATGCTGTTAAACGCGAACGATGCCACAAATCACATAAAACCTTCCGGGAACGAGCACTTCTCCCAGAATGCTTTGGCTCGTGTTTGTCCTGTACTTTTCAGCCGATCGAGCACAGCTGGCTATTGTTAACACCACGTGAAAAGACACATTTAGGGTGGGGGGTTAGCATATTAGTGAAGTAGAAATAACAGTGAAATGTAATGTTAGAAATCTATCATCCCCAGATAATTAATGTGGGCCATTTTACTCAGGTCAAACTCATATAGGACTCAAGAAGAAACTTGTATCATGCATACTTCTATGTAAAGATATCATCAAAACTGACGCTTAAAGTCATGACTAAAATTGTGTGTTCCTATGAGTATTAATCTTACTGAGTGGTTTTGTAACATCTACACCGGGAAGAACAATGTGTAAAATTATTAAGACATCTAGTAGAATAAAACCAGAGATTGTCACATCTTTTTGTGAAGCTTTTGTGTTGATAGTAAATCTTTTTAAGGGTCACTATTGTAAGTGTCCCTCCTGTCCAAGAATATAAAATAGTTATTATGAACTTACTAGTAGTGGTTGGACATTTGTTCAGAGTTTGGTGATTTCGTACTTCATGTGCTCAGTGGGAACACATGACGAACATGAATGATGAATGTGAATGAATTTTGAAAAGTGACAAGCGCCCATTTCCTGTTCACATCATTTTAATTTGAAGGGTTCCTAGTGTTATAATATTGCCCAGGATTATTATCCAGCCTGATTTTAAATTGGCTTTGAGGTTTGATACTGAAATCCTGTGTAATAAACTATCTATGTGGAAAATTGGAAGATTAATTGAGGAATTCTACCATGACATAAAAATCTAAAAATGTAAACAGTCAAAGTGACTGTTTACATTTTTAAATGTAAATGAATGCTGCAGAATAGAAATATATTGTTTTATTCAATGTTAAATTCATTAAAGAGGCTTATTAGACCAGTGGTTATCTGTTTAGGAATAAATCAGACATTTGACTCTTTAATTTGCTGAACAGGAACTAAAATGCTGTGTGAGTCACATAATGACAGCATCCCTTACGCTGACAGGACGTACCCAGGTAAGATAACGCATCAGATCTATCAAACAAGCAAATCGTCTGTTAGCGTGTAGCTTCACCTTAACCAGCATGAAGCAGGAATGCTGTCACGATTACTAATAATTAGGAGCTCAGGTTCAAAGCATAGTAGTCCTGTCTACAAGACCTGAGGGTTTAAAGCTTAAAAGCAAACCCTCAGGTCTAAAAGAAACTCCCAAGGAGCCATCCGTTTTGGGCGGCTAATGTCAGGGAACGAGCCTGGCAGTTCATTATAGCAACTCCATTCATTTCAGCTGCTCGAATCCTTCAAGATAAAACCCTCTGTTCAGCAGTACAGATAATCTTCCCCGTGACGAAATAGCCGTTCCTCTTAGGAGCCTGTTATATTTACAAAGCTGTGAGCAGTGGGTGGACACATAGCATCGTGATTTTTTTTACGACACAATCTGCCCTGTTGACAGCCCGTATTACGCCGTTCCAATTCTGGGGCCTTATATGAAACATCAATATTGCAGGCTGCCCCCTCAGCCCTGTCTCTGAATGTCCCTGATCCATTGTTTAGAAAAAACTAGGCTTCCTGGATCCCGGACGATGTCGCAGGGAAGCTGGTAAGCATGGATATGCGTGACGGGCCTGTGGCAGCAAATGGGCAAGTCACAATGATTCGCCTTGTGTCATTGTGACTCCATGTGTTCAGTGTCCCCAAGGATTGTGGCTGATACCCTGCATTTTCATCATGAGAATAAACATTCGGGGCAGTGTTAAGCCATAGCAAGGCCCATGGTGCTAAGCAATCTAGCAGTCACCAAGCTACATGCTCAGGGGTGTGTTTCTGGTTAAATCGGGGTATTTCTCCCAAAAGCACAGTTGCTAACAATGTTAGCAACTTACATAGTTGAAGCCCTGCAACTGAATGGCTTTAACTATGTAATTTGCTAATAGGAGATTTTCAGAAACGTGCCCATGGGCCTAGTCACTGCCCAGACACACTTGCAGGGGGCAGCCATGTGTGAGAGATGCTCTCCCAGGGCTGGGAGCCACCTTCTAGGGCCTCTGAGGTCCCCCGCAAACCTGTGGCGTAGTATTAACAAACTTTCCACTGGATCCACAGGACTCGAAACAGCAAAGGGGACGGATGGATGTAAGACTCCCCGAATTACACAGGCTCTGCCCAGCAAAGTGGGCAGCACACCGGGCAGCCTTTTCATGTTTTATGACTCATCCATCAGAACGCCCCACAGTGGCGGCTAGATGTAATAACACCAAGGCACACTGATAAATACAGTGGAATCCACTTATAGTGATCACGTCTGTCTGGGTGAAATTGATATCACTATAATCGGATGATCATTGTACTCCATTTTTTTTTTCTTTTTCTTTATGTCTCAGGCAGACTACTAAGTAATTGACAATTCTATGTTTATTACATGAATATAAAGTAATAGAACAGACAGTGTCGCTTTTTACAGAATTTTATTGACTCCTTCAAAATGCAGTACAGCTGTTTCAAATGTTTTTCAAATTACAGTACTGTACAGATTAAATTACTGAAATATGTATTATTCAAATACGCTATAATACTGTAGCGCCCGCAGTATCTGCATGTCCCGGCATTCCTGGCAAGCCCGTGTATATAGCCCCGCGTATATCTTGTATATAGCCCCTGTTTGTATTCTTTATTTTAGGTATTCGTTGTGCTCTGTATTCAGTTGTCGTGCCTTTAACTGATCCTCACGTGTCTTAGCCATTGTGTAATTACTCGCTGTGTGTGTGCCTTACCGTTCTTAGTGTAACTTACCGTGTTTCCCTTTTATTCATGGTTTTTGTCTTATTGTTGGCTGTTTTGCGGTACTTTTAAGGAGTAACATAAAGCCTAGCTTCGTGTTAGTCCACTTTTCTTCATTTTCATTCGCCGTCGCCCGTCATTCCTCGGTCTTCTCGCCACTTCAATGGAGTACAATATTGTACATAAAATATAGCTTATTGTAGTTTTGCCGTTGTATCTCGGTGGCTAGTTTTTGCCGGTTTATCATAAGCTTCGATGAGTCTATATTTGTCATTGAGAGAAAATGTATTTCTTTTTTCCGTTCATTCTTTCTGTGCACGCTGCATTAGCCTCAGGTTGCTAGCCTGAAGCAGATGGGTTACCATAAGGCAAAGTAGATTTATCAAAGTAAAGAAAAGTAAAAAAAAAAATTAAAAATAAGCGTAGCCATGTACATGTTGTCATGTATAAAAAGACCCAAAATGAATGCTTTAAGTGGACTACTTGATTACTATAAGCGGATTATTTAAAAAGTATTTGTACAGGATTGATTCTGTTCCAAGACTTTTGATCTATATAATCGGTTGATCACTATAACCGTGATCACTATAAGCGGGTTCCACTCTATTTCAGTATATGCACTGGAGGATTTAGGTGTGGGTGACAGGGGCAGCTGCTTAGGGTGGCACCTTGCAGGGGGCAGCACGGGGTGCCCACACACACACACACACACACACACAAAAGTTTGTGTGACATTTGTGCCACTGGATTTCTATCACTTATTTGCACATCCTGCCAATGGTACCATGTCACCGTGTGAGTCAAGTGACCTTGTAGGAGTGGCTGCCCTGATTGAAGCCAGAGGGGGGGAATCTATCAAACAGCTCACCTCAAATTTTGTATAGTACCAATGCTATTAGTGAAATCAGTTAAAAATTTTATCATAATTTATTTGTATTATTTATTTCAAATGTCTTTATGAAAATGAGAGTTAGCGCTGAATGTTGCTTTTCTTTGTTTGCGGGGATGAGAGAAAAGCACACAATTTTTGTAGGTGGGGGATGGGGAGGGTGCTGAATGGGGTGG
>JAODLD010000088.1:7291082-7325322 GCA_026781065.1 Mormyrops boulengeri | reverse complement strand
TCTTCGGACACCAAGTTAACTGTTTTTGCTTCATTACACTTTTATAGAAAAAGTGAGAGTTTGGACCACTGAGTGTAAGGTGTAAGTCTTAATGCCAGATCTAAGATGGATCCCCGCACCATCACATGACCAGTGAATAGTGATGTATGAAACAATATCCAGCTTCCTGTGGGATAGACCTTCTCAGGGACAGGTTTGTTGTTTCTGGGGTCCAACTCAAAAAGTCACTTCAGACCCCCCACCCCTCCAGTGTAGTGACTGTTTGTGGCCAACACCGACTGATCCATTGCCATAACTCCGGGGTCTCACATTCTCTATATCCTGCAGGAAGCATTGATCCGACATGCTTTATACCCATAGCTTTGGCTTCCGTGTAACAGCATGCATCTCCCGAATTGAAGTATTTCTCTTGTCAAGGACTGAAGATGGTTGTATTTTCATGATCGATCAAAGAGCGAGATGTGAGAGGTCGGTGCAGAGATATTTACAAAGAAATGCTAAGCGAGATGAATGAATTACCGTAATACCTGGAGAATTAAGCTGTCTTTAATTTCTGCAGAGCCAAAGGGTATCACTGCATTATTCATCATTGCAGCCCTTAATCAAAAGAAAACGTTCCCTGCCACATTCCTCCTATTCCAGCCTGTTGCTGAGACAAGCCTATAAATTCACTTAGCCATGCAGCTGGATCTAGAATGAATGTTGGGTTCGATTCTGCAAACCGGTTTGGTACCAGGCTGACATGCAGGAATCACAGCAGGATTATAGTAGCCAGACAGTGAACAGATCTTTAGGACTAACTTAGGTACTACTTTATCTTGTAAGTATGAAATAATGAAATAATCACATTAGGGCTGTCCCCCTTAAAGTCTACGATAGAAATATTCAGTTGGAGACCAATGAGTCGACTGATGTGTTAAATGGTTGTTTTGTTTTCCTGTCAGTTTGCATTACAATAACACATTAAAATGGATAGAAATTTACAAACGGGATGACATTTCAATGAGGAATTATGAGTAAGGGGAATCATACGTATATTTTAATGTTCTAGCAGGGCATTTGCTAAAATAAATGCACATTAGCAATTATTTGGTGCACAGGTCAGCTTGCCAGAAAATATTCCGGGTGTGGGTGTCATGACCCCTTGTTACGTCTCAGTGTATTTGCAGTGCTTTGACTCTATGATTGTGTGTTGTGTTGCAGGACATTCCAGTGACAGCGGTGGTTAATTGTTCCTGTCATCGGTGATTGGGTGCGCGGCTGTATAAAAGGGGTGCTGTTGCCTAGAGAGAGGACGCTGCGCTCTTCCATTAGTGATGCTCCGCTCAGTCACGTTTTGTCATCATGACCACTTTTTGCTTGTGTGAGAGACAGACATGGCTTTGGCGTCGTGTCTTGTTATTTTTGTTCTTGGGTCTTATTTTTCCATCTTTTGTAATACGAGCCATTATTCATATTATTTGTAATAAACCTTCTGTTTTACTGATTATTTTGTTCGTCGTGTGTTGGAGGTTTTTCGCCATTTCCTTTTCTGTGTTAAGGTGTCCTATCCCTAGACTGGCACTTAATACCCCCTTGTGAGAATTCTGCAATATCAGCCTCAAAGTGGAATCACTTGCTCCGCTCACTATATAACCCCACTTTATATTGTTGATTCCCATGCAACCTACTGAGTGTTCATCCTTTTGTCCACTGTCTAGCCCTGACCCATCCTGCCTGCCTTTCCTGCTCCAGCCCCATCCCATCCCAATCCCATTTCCCCTGGACCTTCCCTGTGTGCCTGCCTCCCATCTCCAGTGCCTCTGTGTAGGACTCACTTCTCCTGCACCGTGACCCCGATCACGTCCTGCCTGCCAATTACAATTCCGTTTGCCTGTTCTCAATAACAAAGTCCCACTGTTCCAAATTCAGTGTTCCCAAGTTTCTGTTTGCAACATAATACCTCATTAAACAGCATAGACACTGTGGATACCCAGTGTCAGCTATAAGACACACTTGCCAAAATCACACAGCTCACTAACCTGGTTGGGCAGCTCCAACAGGGGATCGCTGCTGCAGCTCCCCTGCCACAGACCCCCCCGCGTTCTTCATCTGGAGTCCCAACTGTGGGACAAGTACGACGATAATCCCGCCACGTGCAGTGTGGATTACCACCCCAGGGAGACAGGGAAACACAGATTGGTTGGGATGGTTCTCAGATTGCCTGCAGATCCTCCGTAGTGCAGTGCTCAACCCAGAACTCCAGGTAGAGATAGCCTGTCGCGGCACCAGAGGTTACTCAAACACCGGCTCTGCCTCTACTGCAGGGATCCAGGACACGCCTGCCACTCCTGCCTGGTTTGGCCACCCCGGGAGCTCTCAGGCGCTGCTCAGATTGGGGCGCTCGCCCTGGTGAACATAATTCAGTACACTGTTTTGGGAATAGAGACAGGTGGAGAAGCAATCACTATTGGATTCCGGAGCTCCAGAGGACTCCATCCTGTATTGATTACCAGACCCTGAATGGCATCACCCAGAAGTGCCATGAGTCCCTTCCTCTCTTCCCTACCTCTCTTCCCTTCCACCTTAGAACAGTTCAGAGCAGCCTGGGTCATTACCAAGCTCAATTTCTGGAGTGCCTATAACTTCCCGGGGGTGAGTGGAAGACAGCCTTCATAACATTGAGTGTTCGGTATGAATATCTGGTTATTGGCTAACAGTCCATCTACTGTATATTCCCATGGGAATACTGTGATCCTCACTTTGGTCGATTGCTTTTCTTGGATGTGCCAGCTCATTCCCCAAGCTGCTCTCTGCCACTGAGCTGGTCAATGTTCTCTTTACCTTGATGTTCAGGTTTTCCAGGGTACCTGAGGATATTGTGTCTGACAGGGGGCCACAGTTTGCTACAAGGGTCTTCCACGCCTTCAGTTCTCATCTAAACATTTCTCTTGGTCTCACTTCCAGTTATCACCCACAATCCAATGGCCTTGCAGAATGGACCAACCAGGAGATCACAAAGAACTTCTGTGTGCCTCCAATCCAATGGCGTGGGTTCGCTACCTACCCGGCACTGAGTACACCCTCACCCAACAATTCACTAATTTCACTCCCTTTCAGTGCATACTCGGGTACCAACCTCCTCTGTTCCCATGGGAATCTCAGTCCAGTTCAGTCCCATCAATGGAGGAGTGGTACTGGCAGAGCCAAGAGGTTTGGAAGCTGGCCCATCAACAGCTCCTGGCCTGATCAGCCCAGCAGAACACCCAAGCTGATCGCCATCATTGCCCTGGCCTGACCTTCCATCCTAGCCATCGGGTCAGGCTCTCTCCCTGTAATCGCCATCATTGCCCTGGCCTGACCTTCCATCCTAGCCAACGGGTCAGGCTCTCTCCCTGTAATCGCCATCTTCCCATGTGCTGTATGTTGTCCCACAAGTACACTGGTCCTTTCTATGTATTCCAACAAATGAGCCCAGTGACCTGCAACTGAATCAGAATCAGAATAGAGTTTAGAATTGGAATAGAGTTTATTGCCAAGAACGTTCACACATACAAGGAATTTGCTTTGGTGGTTGGTGCCAGACATTGAGAGATAAAAGTGGGTTTATATATACACACACATAAGGGTATATACAGGTACTAATATAAATAGATTGAAGAATGTGAAATATGATATAGCAGTGGAAGTGAAAAGATATACATATTTAAGAGAGTGCAAGCTTATACTAGGATGAGGAAATGGTATTCGAGTGAGTGTTCCTGGTCTTATTGATGAGGCGGGCTGCAGTTGGGAAGAAACTATCCCTATGTCATGATGTTTTGGTCCCAATGGACTGCAACCTTCTGCCAGAGGGGTAAGTCCAAAAGAGTTTGTGGCCAGGGTGAGAGGAATCAGCCATAATCCTTCCTGCTCTTTTCAAAGTCCTGGACTGGTACAGGTCCTGTAAAGATGGAAGGTTGCAGCCGATCGTCTTCCTGGCAGAGTGAATGATGCACTGTAGTCTGCTCTTGTCCTTGGCAGTGGCAGCAGGGTACCAGACAGCGATGGAGGTGGTGAGGATGGATTCAATGATGGCAGTGTAGAAGTGCACCATCATAGTCTTTGGCAGACTGAACTTCTTCAGCTGCCTCAGAAAGAACATCCTCTGTTGAGCTTTTTTGGTGAGACAGCCGATGTTCATCTCCCACTTAAGGTCCTTGCTGATCCTGGTGCCCAGGAAGTGGAAGTACTCCACAGTGGTGACTGGTGAGCCAAGCAGGAAGATGGGTGGTGGGGCAGAGCCTGTCCACAATCATCTCCACTGTCTTCAGGGCATTGAGCTCAAGGTTGTTCCCTTTGCACCAGGACACCAGGTGATCAATCACCTGTCTGTAGGCAGACTCGTCCCCATCAGAGATGAGTCCGATGAAGGTGATGTCTTCTGCAAATTTCAGGAGCTTGACAGACGGGTGGGAGGAGCTGCAGCTGTTTGTATAGAGGGAGAATAGGATAGGAGAAAGGACGCAATCTTGTGGAGATCTGGTGCTGATGGTCTGGGAGGCAGAAATATGTTTCCCCATCTTCACATGTTGTTTCCTGTTGGTCAGGAAGTCTGCGATCGATCTGCAATTGGAGTCGAGCACGTACCTCTCTCGAATGTAAAGAGACGGAGTGTGAGGTTTCGACGATGCCACACCAGCAGTTGGTGTGGGGGAGGTGGTCTGTAGTAGGCATGAGGAGCTGTGGAGGATGATGTGTGAACTGTCCAGCGGCAGTAGAAGTCGTTCAGTTGATATGCAAGGCGCAGGTCGTTGACAGAGTGGGGGGCTGTGGGTTTGTAGTTGATAATCTGTCTGAGCCCTTTCCAGACTGATGCGGAGTCATTGGCTGAGAACTGGTGTTGGAGTTTCTTAGAGTACGGTCGTTTAGCATTTCTCACCTCCTTGCTAAACCTGTTCCGCAACGTCTTGTACCTGTCCTTCTTCCCACTTTTGAACACATCGTCCTTCTGCAACCTTAGCTGTCTGAGCTTAGCTGTGAACCAGGGCTTGTCGTTCTTATAACTCACCACGGTGCGTGATGGTACACAGCAGTTCTCACAGAAGCTGATGTAGGATGTTACAGCCTCTGTGTGCTCATCCAGGCTATTGGTAGCAGTCCTGAACACATCCCAGTCAGTACAGTCCAAGCACACGTGAAGGCTCTCTGCGTTCTAGTTGTTCCAGACCCTTGTAGTCCTTGTTGCAGGTTTCTTCAGCTTTAGTTTCTGCCTGTATAATGGTATAAGGTGCACGGATTTTTCCATCCCCTGCCCTTTCTGTTCCCCGATTTTTCCATCCCCTGCCCTTTCTGTTCCATGATCTTACCATCCCCTGCCCTTTCTGTTCCCCGATTTTTCCATCCCCTGCCCTTTCTGTTCCCCGATTTTTCCATCCCCTGCCCTTTCTGTTCCCTGATTTTTCCATCCGCTGCCCTTTCTATTCCCTGATTTTTCCATCTCCTGCCCTTTCTGTTCCCTGATTTTTCCATCCGCTGCCCTTGCTGTTCCCCGATTTTTCCATCCCCTGTCATTTCTGTTCCCCAATTTTTCCATCCCCTGTCCTTTCTGTTCCCCGATTTTTCCATCCCGTCATTTCTGTTCCCCAATTTTTCCATCCCCTGTCCTTTCTGTTCCCCAATTTTTCCATCACCTGCCCCTTGTGTTCCCCGATTTTTCTATCCCCTGCCCTTTCTGTTCCCTGATTTTTCCATCTCCCGTCCTTTCTGTTCCCTGATTTTTTCCATCCCCTGCCCTTTCTCTTCCCCGATTTTTCCATCCCCTGCCCTTTATGTTCCCTGATTTTTCCATCCCCGTCCTTTGTGTTCCCTGATTTTTTCCATCACCTGCTCTTTCTCTTCCCTGCTTTCCCATTCTCTTCCATTTCTCCTCTCTCCTGAAACCTTGGGTAATATAGGATATAAATTTACACACTACAGTCCTCTTTCCTCTTCTGTTTCGTTTCTAATCTCCACACCTCTCTTGAGACCTGCAAGACAAATTATCCGCCGGACGACTCCTCTGTTGCCTTCTGCTTGGCGTGTTTCCCGCCCCTGTTTGGGATTCATACTATACCCCTGTGTCTTCTGAACTCCACGCCTCGCTACACCGAACTCTGAAGCACGGTTCCCTGTTACTTTACTGCATTCGGTAAAAATACAGGCAGCTTATGTGCTCTGAAATGTTCGTAGGTAAATACCTCTGAAACCCACAGTCCGCAGTGACTCACAGGGAACTGCTGAAGTGACTTTAGCGGTATATATACAGCGTGCTCATTGGTTCATGCAATACAGGCAGGGCTCCCTGGATGCACAGGCGCCTGGGAAATCAGTAGCGCGACTGCAAAGCTGCAGCTTCGCATTTCTGCAGCTCTCTGCGGAGGCCTGACAGCCCCAGCCCCTGGCTTGGCCTCTCCGCATCTTTGCAGATGAGATGCAGTCTTGGGACAACATGCTTGGTGGTTTGAGAGCTGCGTTTTCTGGAACATGCCGCCGCCGATGCCGGTTCTGCCGGTCTGTGGCAAAGCGTGGAAATCGCTTTGCGCTCTAATCTGATTGACATTTCAGCCCCGGAAATATCTGCCTGGTTTGGCCTCCGGCTGTTCAGTCCCAGATTTGTATCACCATAGTGGACTGACAATCTGTTAAAACTACCTGCAAAAAAGCAATAAATTGTGGACCAATGTCTTATAAAGTAGAGGAATCAGTTTCTCAGGTAGCTGGTACATTTTTCCCCATGACTGTTTACCGTATCTGGTATATACACAAGCTGTGGTGATTCCCGAGGGCGTTAATACAAACTGTAGTGTTTATAAAGACATTCGCACAAGCTCTTGTATATTTAAAAAGCATTTACACAAACTGTGGTCACTTTGGAGGGCATTCACACGTGCTGTTCTATATTTAAAGAGCATTTACACAAGGCATGGTGAATTTCAAGGGCATTGCTGCACTGCTCTTCCAGCTGCACTGCTCTTCCAGCTGCAGTGCTCTTCTGGGGCGTTACAATGAGCTGTGGTGAATCTCAAGCCCACCACTGGGAAAACAGTGTATTCAAGCTGACATCTCCACTGTGAAGTTCTGGGGTGCCCCCCGACAGTAGGCATTACTTAGACGAAATTCTTCTCTGATTCATACCACTGGTGACCCTGAGTAGGATAAGTGGTTAGAAGATGGATGGATGGATGGATGGTTGGTTCCTTTTGGTGAAAGCTTGTTCAAAACCGACATTCCAGGCATGCCTTCTGAAGGGCACACATGGTTTGCGTTGCTGTGATGAGATTCCAGCTTACTTCATAGCTTCTCCACAGATGTACGCATCACAGAAAGGCTTATTTCATTATCAAAAGTCTGCTCTGCATTGCACAGCCTTCAAAGTGGCCAGCATTCATATATTTTGCCTTTTTGGAATGATTTTCTGCATCGTTAGACAAATTGACAATTAGGGTTGGGCAGAGGCTGAGTCATCTTGTCCTTTGCAAATCGCCGTAAATGAAGGCGTACTGAGATCTGCTGGTTGTTTCTGTCCATGATGTGGAAAAGCAGCGGGTTCGGGGTCATAGTGGTAACTATGTTAAGCTTGGGGTGATAGTGGCAGTGAACTGGAGCAGATCTAACAAGGGATAATGAGCACTAACGAGGCAAGTTCAAGTAAATGCAGCTACCCACGTTTACTGCAGTGTCAATAAGTTGTTGTGTTTGGAGGAACACGGTGAAATTCTTATGCCAAAGTTGCAGATGAGAGTACAGGTGCATGGTGGGACAAAAGGACAGACAGCAGTGTAATACAGGAAAGACAGCAGTGCAATGCAGGACTGACAGCAGTGCACTGAGGATAAGGGTGTTTGGATGAAGCTGTGGGAGCAGGTCCATCATGCAGATAGAAAGCAGAGGAGAGATCTTCCCAACAGCTTTTCAGGCAGTCATTGCAGACCTCAGTCAGATCATTACTGCAGTGTGATTCATGAAAATCTGAATGACATCAGAAATCAGAAATCTTTTTATTTGCCAAATACAGAGAAGTACAAGGAGTTTCTTTTCGTTCCTGTGCCTCATTCTGACCTCCACACGTCTATTTCTTACCATGTGGTGCTCAGGACTCAGCATGGATGATTCCCACAGAAGCCTTGTGTAAATGTTCATTATCAGCCATTTGCGTTTACCTTAAAGGGCTTGATATCATAGGCCAAACAAGTGACACCCCCCCACCCCACCGGCTCCCTTTCCCAGTCTCCCCATATCATCAGGGTCTTTAGCTGAGCCGAGCCAGCTATTCCCATGGCACCATTCACCCGTTCTGTACGGTAAACAGTATTTTTAGTTTATTAGCAGGATGATTGAGATAAAGGTCATAATCAGTGAAATCACTGTAGCATTTACAGATCTAAAATCCTGTGTCTGCTGAAACTTAGGCACAAGGCAGCTGTATATGCTCACTTCTGTCCTATACGACTGGCTGTATACAACATGGTTCCCACATGGTTGAAACATAGCTGTTACAAGGCTCTCACACGGTTCCCACATGGCCCTTACACAGCTCAGACCCGGCTCTCACACGGTTCCCACATGGCTGAAACATAGCTCTCACAAGGCTTTCACACGGTTCCCACATGGCTCTTACACAGCTCAGACCCGGCTCTCACACGGTTCCCACATGGCTCTCATGCAGCTCAGATGTGGCTCTGACACAGCTCAGACGTGGCTCTCACACAGTTCCCGCATGGCTCCCACACTGTTCCCACATGGCTCTCATATGGCTTCCACATGATTAAGACATGGCTCTCACATGGCTTTGACACGGGTCCCATGTAGATAAGGCACGACTCCCACACAGATATCACACGGGTCTCATACAGACGGTTCTCATATGGTTATGATATGACTCCCACGTGGCTCTAGTGAAAAGCGTTAATGATGTGTGTCATTTCACAGAACATAAAACAGAACAACTCAATAACAATCCACTTTTAAGGTTTTAAAATGTATGTAATATGCATATTAGTATTTGTAGCAGATGTGTTTATACCCCATGAACCTGTCCTGGTTAATGAATTTGAAGATAGATGGATGGATCAATCAATGTTATTAAATAAAGCGATATCACCCATTTATTCATCCATACAGGTAGACATTTCAACAAACCAGTTCAGGGTTACATAAACATGTATAGTCCATGATTATTTTCCTCCTTGGCATAAACCCACAGGCTTTGACAAATCACATTTTATTAGCTATTAGCTTTTACCAGATGTTTTCCCAGCTTGTCTACTCATTTTTATTCCATTTCTTCAAGGTGTTTTTGCGAGTATTTTTTACAGGACAATGACAACATTTATACGTATTGATTTTGGACCTTTCGCTGCCATTATCTGCAGGTAATATGTAGGGTTATTATTTTCCGCTCTGTATTCAGACACACGTCACCTGTTTACGTGTCTTCTGCATAAGAGCCGTGAGCTGCTGAATGGGGTCCAATTAAGCCTCACACTGAAGCGCTAATACACTCCCTGCGATCCAGGCCAAACGGCAAGCGCCGGACTGGGAGACATGGATCCAAGGGCCGGAAGCACGTTGTTGACGTTCGTCGTGGGATTTAAGCATCCGGTTTTGCAATAATGATGAGAAGATGCCATTTTGAGAGCAATGAGAAGGGAAATGAGACTGGAGCAGTAATTTATGGGAAAGAATCCGGGAGGGTGCTTCCAGATTTCTGTGCTCCTACGTCTGGGAGTAAAGGTTCCCCATGGGTCTCCTCAAGGATGAAAGGGATCCATGTCATAATGGAGAAAGACAACAAGCACCTTTGATATTGAGCTTCTGTGACATTTCAGGTAGAGCAGACGAAAGGATGAAATGATCTAATCCCTTACAGAATTCATGTTTGTGGTCAACTGCAGATACATTTATCTTAAAGCATTATGTCTGTTATTCATACAGTTCATCTTCTGGAATGTTCCCGTAAAGTCAAGAATGAAGTACTTGAAAAATGAAACATAAAATATAAAATGCCCTTACCTTCACATAACATTTTTAACCAAATAGGCATTTGGTAGCAATATTTCAAGTTAGATTACTGTGACTGAAACATGATACTGCTGTCCTACTGTGTGCATGTCAGAGATCTTTTCATATTTTAGTCTCTCCATGCAAGGTCTTCCAGATCTTGGTAACTCACATTTGACAAGACATCTTCACCCAAACCAAAGGTCCATGACACACTACGTAAAACCTTTCATTTTTGCACTTGAAAGAGTGCTGCTGCCTGTACTATCACCTTGGAAACCCAAAACATACTTTCCAAGTGTCAAATTCAAAGTTTTATTTGACACATATACAAATATACACTCATACATGCTCAAAATGAAACGCTTCATGTAAAAGTTCTCAATTAACCGAAGATCATACAAATAACCAGTGGATTAGCTAGTGACCCAGAGGTGGAAAGTTCAAGTTCAGAAGGTACAAATCTAGACCAAGATTTTGTTTCCAACAACCAGTTGAGATTAAAGAGTCATATTCACACAGCCGGTTGGTTGAAAAGAAATCTTGGTCTGGATTTGTGCTTTCTGGACCTGAACTTACCACATCTGCCTGGTCAGTTTCCTTACTTTGTTGCCATCTGCAGCAAAGCTCATGATCCTGGGTGTGATGCCCAACAAGCTTTTAACTGAAACCGCAAACCATGGGTTTCAGGAAACCTGCAGGGGGCGCTCTGCGGAGAAGGGTGCACGGTGAGCAGGGGGGCAGTAGCAGGGTTTAATAATGACTTCCTAAGAAAGGCATCACAGTTTTAATATAAGTTGTTTGCAACACTACTGTCCCATAAAAAAGATTTATGATCAACACACTGCCTTATGTACACAACTGTGCCACGAAATTATGATTCTGTAAGATATAACTTTCTCAAAGCATCGGTATTGCGTGTAGAAGGATTGTTTCTGTTTATACCTTGTGTAAAAGATAAAGTTTGTATGTTTTTATTGAACCAAAAATAATATAGTATCACACATTACAGTGAATGACTTCAGTGTCTGGTTCTTTTATAGTTACTTAACTGCTTTTGTCTGTAACTGAATGATCAAATAGGAAGAAAGCTCATTTATCATTATTTGCATGGGGGTTATGAATGAAGAGATACCAGGAAATTGAGTGTACATTTAGTTTCTAAAGGCCCTCTGTTGTGTAAACATTTGTGAAATCAGCACAATGAAGCCCAAGTCATTAGTTTTTTGGCACGGATTCTCACACATTCTCAACACTCATTCTGAAATGAGCAAACTGTCTTTTGAGTTTTTGAATTGACTTATTAAACAGTATTTAATAAGTCAGTAGAGAGATGTGCAATAATATAATTTTCCAAGCCAAATAAATTTTTCAGAAACACTAAAAAACGCCTTTTGACATGCAAATGGTGTGCCATCTGTCTTTTTGTAATAATCTATCAAACCAAAGTTTGATAGATCAATAAATCAATGAAACTCAAAGATTATTGATCATATTTTCTCCCCAGAAAGTTATAATGCCTTTCATAATGGGCATATAAAGGTAAGATTAAAGATCACCAAGGAAGAGTTATTTTCTGAAACACATCATATGCTCCTAGAAGATAAATCATTGGAGATGAAGGAGGAAGATCACTGATCAGATCGCTGCATGTTTCAGGAAGCATTGAAAAGTCTGAGGATGCGACATTGTCACTTTCCCACTTTGAGCTTTGATTGACGGGTGCCAGATACCTTGTGTCACATAACTGTTCCCAGGGCAGCGTTGTGACTGACCCCCTCAGAGTTATGATATCATTATCCTGTCAATCGGCGGGAAGTGGAGATCAGTCTGTGGTGTTTGGGATGAACATCTTCACACTAAGTGGTTTCAGAGGGACGAGGCATGGGGAAGCCAACGACTGGCCGACATTTCCGCATCTTACCGAGAAACTGCCACATCCCCAAATCAGCCCCACTGCTGAAATGGCATTCTAATGCAATATTCATTTAACGATATTCATTTAACGATATTCATTTCTCATTTCCCTATTAATTGATTGCTCTTTTATTCTTTTGGCAAGCTGCAGCAGTCCTGTAAATCCACCGCGCTGCCGGCGAGGTCCTGTCGTTCATTTCCATCTGCAGCGAAAAGCCGATCTTAACCTCCACCGCGCCGTAACTAAGAGTTGAAGCCGAGGTCACTGAGCCCGCAGAGGACACGGCTAATCTCAGCGGCAGGCTGCGATTCTGCCAGACGTGGATGTCGGAGCGAATCTGCCCGGCTTTCCCTCCACGCTGCCTCCTCCCGCTTTCCCACTAGCGTCTGACCGTCCCTGGGTCATTATCCTCGCAGGCACGCCTCTGCAGAGACGTCGCTGTGTACACAGAATGTGCTCCTCATCTTCGCCCACTGAAAAGACAGCAGGACAATTATCCGGCTGGCATTTAAAGCCCATCAGCTTAGTAAATAAAGAGCCCTCTATTTAAAGATATCCCAATAGCCATCCTGTCCAGGGTGCCCTCCTGTTTTGCATTCCTAGCTTCACGGAAGACGGCAGTGTGTAGGTTCATATCCCAGGGTTGGCAGAGTGGTTTTACAGTTGAGCAAGGCAGTTAACCCCTGATTGCTCCAGGGATTGGTCTGACATCCAAAAAAATGTACATCAGTTATAAGTGTCTAATAAACAAAAGATATACAGCTCTGGAAAAAATTGAAAGACCATAGCACAATTCTTTGTGTCACACATTTCTCAATTAATGGGTGTGTGTTTGTGAATTAAATTGTTTTTCTTTGGCAAACTGCAGCCTGGGCCTTCCCCGATTCTCGTTAATGAAGGGCTTCTTCCTTGCTTTATGGGACTTCAGTCCTACTTCTAGGAGCCTGATACGAACTGTCCTATCACAGTGCACTTTGCTCCTGCACTTAATGTTTCCCATTCCTTTAGGAAATCACTTGATGTCATCCTAGGATTCATGAGAAACTGTCTGGGAAGTTAGCAGTCATCTCTGGCATTAGAAAGTCACTCTTGCCCGCTACCTGGCTGGATTTTGGTTACCGCCAGTGTCTCTTATGCTTCACTTTCTTCTTGTGTACTGCTGTCTTAAACACTTTGAGCCTGGGAGCAGCCTGCCTCGCAGTGTAGCCTTCTGCCAGCAGAACCAGGATTAAACTAGGATTTACAAATGCAGATTTAAGAAAATATGGAACGGTCTCTTAATTTTTTCCAAAACCATAGAACAAAGAAGGCTGAAGCAAGCCTGCCTGAACTGTCACCCAGCTTCTGGGTTATATAATGTCATCACTGTCAATTTCCAAATGACGGAAGGTTGGAGTTAATCTCACGTTTGACTTTCCCTACCTACCCTGCTCCCGCCGTCTCCCAGAACCACTTAGGTTGCCATGATTTCAAAGCACTTATCGTTAGTTAATTGGCCACAATAAGGCTGGTGCCACGAGCAGTAATTTAGGAGGCTGTGATCTAATAGTTTTTTAACAACTTTATTGGCAGTTAGTTTAAAGGACTGCGGCTGAGCGTTTGTTAAACGGCTGTGGATGGGAGAGTGGGCACAAACCATTACCCATCATTGGGGGAGGGTGGGAGAAACCATTATCCACCAAACACAACACAAAGCCTGCCATTCAGTAAGGAATGAAGGGAAGATTTCATGAAGTGTTGCAATGTTTTATCCTATAAAATCCTGTGATACTCTGAATGTAATGTGATACATTATGATAGCCAGTGGGATAATTTAAACCACTGCGTTCCTGATTGAAAATCAGGTAACATTTACTATATGACTGCGTTTGTGTCGGCCTTTAAATCCCAACAAAAGCCGTTAAGGCTGAAACTGTGTGAATTAAAACTAAACATATAAATAAAACTATGTAAATTAACCTGATCTTTCACCAAAACGAAAATTACTTCAAAACGAACAATCAAAGCGATATAACTTGAACTTAAACTGGTCAAAAAAATTGCATATAACCACTCTTCCTTGCCGACATTGCCCAAACAAGACTCCTGCCTCACTTTCAGCCATGATGCATGTAACGTTTGATCCTGCACAGCCCGTCCCCTAAGCTTTAAGAACGGCATAAACAAGTTTGTTATTTAATAACCTTATCTCACTTATTACTATTTATATTCACGTTTACTTTGTTCTTTACATAGTTCCTGTGAGAAAAAAAATGACTACAACAGCTACTAATTTATTTAAATCTACATACCATAAATATACATAGCATTGCTTTCTGTGTTGTGTTACGCCTCAACATGTTTTGTCTGTTATCAGAAATTTCTGGAAAAGAAAGTAGAAACAGTAGTAGAAACTAGTAGCCCAGTTTACTCACGCTGAGTCCTGAAGGCCGACGGCTGAAGGGGGGGGGAGTGCATCCCAGCAAGATGATGCCGGTGTGTTATGGGGAAATATTAAGGAAGGCTGCGTTCTCCCCCTGCCTCCGCCGAGAGACATGTGGCTGGAAATGCAACTTCAAAGTCAATGTTTGTAAAGGTATCTGTCCGTGTTTGTCCTCGTTTGCCTGTGTACGTCTGTGTGTCCGAGTTGATTTTTGTTTTGTGAGGCCGGGAGTCTCAAGGCCTTCAGGTGTGTCACATTAAACATCTGACTGACGAAGCACGTCCTAGAGAAACAAAACTTCAGCTGCTCACAGGAGAAAATGTGCCAAGCTGATTATTTTGCGAATATTCAATTCACAAAATCGCCGAAGATATAGAGATAGAATCGCCAAAAGGGCACGTCTTACCAAAAAAAAAAAGCAAATGAATAGCATGGATACCGACCACATACGTATGTTTATTTATATCGAAGGTTGGTAGTGCTTAGCGGAGTATGTTAATGACCATGTTCAAAGATCATTATCAGGTTTAAATCCCAGCCAGGTGCCCTTTTTGGACTGCGGCGCTTGCATCCGGATGCAGGATGAGCTCCTGTCATTTTCACCCCTGATGGCGCAGGTTCTGAGGTGTCTGAGGCAGGATTATGCATACCTGGCCCGCCATCAGGATGCGCGTGAGTTTACAGTCCGCTCGCGTTTTCATTAGACCGCAGTGTTACATTAATCGGGCAAACGAATGCAGGCGATCGCATTGTGGGAGCGTGTAGGAATCTGAGCTGTTTACCGCGTCTTCGGGGTGAGCGAAAGGTGGTGTTTCTGCTTTGATTACCTCTTCTGGGGAAGGGAGAAGCCATTGTTAGCTGTAGATCAAGCTTAATTGAATCTAATAAGTGTATAGCTGCTTATTTAAGAGAAATGCAGAACTGGGAAGGAACTCGCCCACTAATTAAAGCATTTCACAGGGGAATGTGATTTTAAATTATCTGCTTGTGCTCTATTCTGATAGATTTCCTGCCTCTTGGAAGAAATGTTCAGCCACTGTAGTAAAATACCTACATGTCTGTTCCTGGTTTATTTTTGAGGGAAAAGCAAAAGTCTCAAGAGAGATTTACCATATCTGAAGCAAATGTCATAAGAACAAGGTGGTACACAATGCGTTTGTACATCAGGGGCGGGTGGTACTCAAGTTCATATCTTCAGGTTCTGCCTATAAAATTCTCACTTGTTAGTCATCGCTATGGACACCTTTGGACTCTATCAACACATAAAGTAAATAGTTAAGGCTGTGGGCTCCTTAGCTACCAGGAATGGTTGTGTGAGCTGGTAATGGGTATGCAGCTGTGACGATCATCTTGTGATTTATGTTGGCTGCAGTCGCCATTGTTTTCCTTCACCGTTATGGCCGACAGTGCGCAGCTGGATTAAAAATGTCGCTGTACGAGGATGATTTATGGGAAAGAATGACGCAAACTGCAAGGTCGCTGTGGGGGAGAGAGCTGTTACCTCACTCCTCCAGGGCCGGGCCCCTTTTTTTGAGTGGACTTTGAATGTTCTCCCCGTGTCACACAGAAAACTCTGGGTTCCTCCAGAGACATGTAGTTAGGCTAACTGACATTGATGGCCATAAATGATAATTATCAGACTGGACGTGTTCTTCTATCTTCATAGCATGGTAGGCTTTGGCATTAATTGTCAGCCAGTATCCGATGCGCAACCAGACTATCGGCCAAACTTTACAAAAGGAATCAAGAGCCAACGCGCAGTGAAAACCGAGGTCTTTCCGTGACTCTCGGTGGATGCCGCCCTCCGCTCTTCCAGCCAAGCTCCTCATTAATTAAACATGGGCGAGCTGCTCATTGAATTTTGGTTCTAACTAAGCTTATTTTGAAAATTTCAGGTGTTATCGGCGATGCATCTGTGATGGTACATTTATGGAATGAGTATCTCAGTACCAGCACAAATTATCACAAAAATAGAGACATCTTACGCAAGTAAGAATGAACGCAGTCTAGGTGTGAATGGGGTATAAAACTGGACATGTGAAAGTTTGCTAATGTCACCACAAGGATGAGTACAGTAGCACTATTTTATTGCTCAAATTCTATTATGGGGGGTGATTCTTTCAGGTTGACTAGGAAGACATCTCTGCAAATGTAGCTGTTTAAGACCTGGTTGTTTCTCCTTTCCATGGGTCTAGTTTTAAAATAGCTCTTACCCTTGAGGGAAGGAAGTCTGGCCAGCAGGCTCCCTTTTTCTAGTGTTGTTGGAGGGGAGATCACAGCCAATGACCTTCTCCGCAGGTTTGGTGACACGCTGTGGATTCTCATGGAGCAGGCAGATGCGCTGCCAAACCAGAGAGTGATGGAGGTTGCAATGGTGCTGTGGAGGACCGTGACATCAGATGGTGAAAGTTGGACATAGTAGGAAATTCATTAGCTCAGATTTTTCAGCGCTGCTCTTCTTACCACTGGTATGTTGATGATGGTGATCCCCTGGAGTTTGAAGATCTCCACAAACTTGACAGTGATATTATTGATTTCTATGAATAGGGGGGCTGTTTGAGGAAGATGTTTTCCTGGTTTCGATGATGTTCCTTATTTATTTTGCTCCTTGTCTCGGGGTTCCATGATGTGAAATGGTCAACTTCTCTTTGGGAGAACGTCCTGTTTCCATTTGTTACCTGACCAGCAATGATGGCATCACTGGCAAACATCAGCATGATTACAGATGCTTTTCTGGAACCGCAGTCATTAGTGTACAGAGCGTAAAGCAAGCATGAAAGCTCATGTTGATATTAGCGAGGAACTCTGAAAGGTGGGAGACCAACAGAATGTCCACTCTAGGATTAGCCAGGCAGTTATTTGTCCACTGACAGATGCAGTGAGATGCAGTCGGCTGGATCAGTTTGCTATGTGACAGCCCCGGAATAAGGCCACTGAAGCAAGATCCCGCCGTACATTCTAGGGAAGCCCACATGGTGGACATAGCTGCTGACAGCTGTGTTTACCGAGTCACCTGCTGCCTCACTGGCCAGTATTACAGACTGTAGGGGGGAAAAACAGAATGTCTGTGACACATTTATGCTATGAGAGACTTCAGCGTTTCAACATTTCCTGTACAAGTTCTAAACCAGCCTTTCGATTGACAACAATCAACTAGTGCTTTTGCCTGCTGGGCAGTTGCTCCCCATACATTTGTTTAATGCCATTTACCGATTCAGATATGTAGCCCAAGCAGTGTAAAAGGGGTTTCTGGTTACAAATAAGAAAAGCAACATCTTACACTTTTTGTGTATACTGCAATCTGAGGTACTGTGCGGCTGTATGGGTAAAGATGATGGGTAAAGGTTGTTGGTTCAAATCCCAGAGTTGATAGGGAGGTTTTGCCATATTGGGCCCTTTAGTAAGGCCCTTAACCCCCAATTCCTCCTTAATTTAGCACAAGCTAAATTAATAAAACACAGCAGCTGACATTTAACAGCAGGTTTTCACAGTTATACTCTTAAGAGTTCAAGCCCCTTCAAGGGTACAACAGCAGGACACCTTCTGGGACTTGATGTCAACCTTGTCCGAGGAATTAACCATTACACTACGGAATACGAAATGAAACGATGCCTTATTTGCCATGTATACAAGTACGTGGACAGGTACTTTGAAATGTATTTTTCCCTCATTTCCCATCATGCTCTCCTTTTTAAAGACATACACACACACATTTAGAGGTGAGGGTGACACCTGGTGTCTGAGTGCAGGGTCATCCATCGTTCCACCACCCCTGGAGCATTATTCTCTGGCCATGTCAGTCTTTCCAGTCCCTGCTGCCCACAGAGCACTTCTCTGACCTCCATGCAGCTGCCCTCTCTCTCAAACAGGGGCACGCAAAGCCAAAACGCCCAAGCCGCGTTTCGACCAGCAGGATATAAACTGCTATAAAGCGAGCTGTGGCCGCAGATGGACGACACGGCGGTCATTTGCATCCAGATGTTTGTCATTTTCATCGGCCAATGTGCTTAATGAAATTAAACCGAAATATAGTTGAATTTGGGGCTTTGTGGGCACCACGTTTTGTATGGTACGCTGTGGCTATCTGGAATTGGGATGCCTCCTCTGTCGATGTTTTAAGCTGACTCCCTTTAGTCAGACGTGGACAGCGATTTCAGAAAGAATTACTGGATCCATTCATGAATCAACAAAAAAAGCCTCAACAAACAAAATCAACAAAAAAAAAACTATTCTGCATGTAGAAAATATAAAGTAATGTCTCCCATCTTTGGATTCCTAGTGTTTCTTCAGTTTTTTCAGCCACACCTGATGCTGATTTGCCTCAGTAATGGGGTGTGGATTTTCAGGCTGTCTGTGGGATTCTTTCTGTTTTCTTGTGCTGTGTTTCGATTATGTCCACTATATGTGCTTTGACATGTCCGTCAGACATGCTGAGACTAGGGGTGAATCTCACTACCAAGAACGTAAAAATCATACTTGATTTTCTTGGCAAGACTGGTCTTGCTAACTTGCCTTCCACGAACGAACTTCGGGTGCAATGAATCATGGGATTGGTCTCATCTGGCAAGGATCCAACTGATACATCCTTGATGTTTGGGATAGGGCAAGAACAACTGGGGATTTTTACCATCCTCTGTACTCCTGTTCTTGAATATTGGAACTGGTTTTCAGGCAGAACACAAGAACGCTGAAGTACACATGTTGCGAAACACCCATGATGTTGTTATTTTGTGTTTTTTGTTCCTATATCTTTTCTCAATGGTAGGCATAAGTCTGCTGGAATAATTCAATAAGACTCATTTTCTAGTTAGTCTGAAGCTGTGAAAGTGAACCTTTGTCACCACATTGACTGCGCTTTCATCTGTGACCTAAATAGCATGACAGAGACTCTAAAATGATCTTGTCTGTTTTTTTCTGTAGAGATAGACCTGTCTCCCGGAGCAGAAGCTGCTTGTGTAATCCCGATTTGCTCTTTCACCTCCTCTGTTCGGCTTTCACCTTTTGCAGTTCTGGGAGCTGCGGTGGGGCTCATAGCTCTCCTGAAACCCTGTGGCCCATTAAATAAATATGAAGTGAAAAAAGGAAGCCCTTTCACTTCAGCTAGTGTGTCTCTTTACAGAACCTCACATAACTGTGGTTCCATTTCAGATGTCATTATCCTCCCTGTTTCGATCCAGGGTGCTAAATGTGACCCAGAGAGTCGCCATGATTCACTCCAAGGACCAAAGCGAAACGCAGAAAACAAGTTGGATGCATTAAAGTCGTGGTTTAGCCACACAGCTCCATCTGACACATCAGCGAACGTCTTTCTCCCATAACCTCATAACATCCGCGTTTCTAATCCCTAGGGCCGCCGTGCAGGAGCACGCCCGGCTGCATAAACGAATTAAATTTCTTAAAGTAGCTCCTTAAAAACAAAAATACAATCTGTGCAAAACAAGCTACAACAGCAAACGGCAAAAATACAGTCTCTGACGAATACATTTTGTAAAATAACAACACTTCTGATTGTGAACGCTAAACACAAAACAACAGAAAGGAAAAGTTCTCACTTTTATTGCGTGCGTATGTGAATGAGGACAAATATTGATCACAAACGGATTTGCCCTGAGGTGAGACGCCTTCCAGTTTTATTTGGGTGACCGACGGAACAATCCTTAATAAAAGGCTGAAGTCTTATTTCCCGTAAATACTTATGACCTAATAAAATCCTTACATTTCCCAGACCTCTGAGCCACAAGCCAATACCGGTATAAAGCTTCGCATAATAATGTTTATGCTGCCCGAAGGTACACGCCTTGAAAGTCTCGAAAAGCATAGAGATGACACGAGATTGTATATGTAGCTCGCGTGTAATGGAAACCATTTCAGGGGATCCATATCTAGTTAAACGTGTAACTAAAAATGATCAATTAAAACAAAAATTAGAAGCCCGCAGATCGTTTTTAAAGTGGCAGCGTCTTCATTCATTTGTGTACAGAGAGTGCGTCAAGGAGCTCTGATGTTCGTGTAATCTCTGCAAATCTGCCTGCTATTGGCTGTGGGGCTAAATCGAACATACACATCGTCTTGGACTTATGACCTATATGTGTCTAACGACTGATCGACTTTACGACCGTTCCGAGACCGCAAATATGTGGCCACCACTGTGCCGTGTCTGGCAGCACGAGTGTATGACAGCAGAGCAGTGAACTAAGAAAATGGTGATAAAAATGTAACAAAGAAAATAGAAACTTAAAAATTATATAATTTTATTATACAGTTTACTACATATATGACCATTTTTACATATAAAATGCAGGGCCGACTTACAACCAAATCAACAGTCGGAACCGATCGCAATCGTAATTTGACTACAACATGTATTGCCTCCCCGAACTTTTGCCAGAATAACGGTGTTTTCCAATGCCTAGATTTAAAAAGCAGCTACGAAGTCAAGGGACAGAGCGACGTTGTTTTTCTGTTCAGTGACACAGTGTGTTGCTGGCGATATCTGTGCTTGTGTGCCTTTCACTTCAGCTGGAGTGTGCAGTCATCAGATCAAGGTTAGCTGCCTTCAGTCTATTCAGCACCTGAAGCATTAACGATATTAGCTAAGGAAACTTTAGAGAATGAACAGCAGTTAAATGCAAGGTAAATGAGAAAGAGTTAGGTTTGTTTTCATCGAATGAAGAAGGAGCCTCATATTTGGGCCGTCGACTGACACCCCCTAAAGGTTATTCCCGTGGTTCCTGGTGTCTGGATCTGATACAGAATTAATCTAAAGTGACCTTTGCAGAACGCTAATTTCAAATCATTTACACAAATTGCGCCTCCCAATCTCTCTAAAATCAGATCATCTAATTTTCTTCTCCATCCGCGTTCTGACACTGTCGCCATAGAGACCGGCAGGGGTAATGGTAGTGGTGACAATCGCAGCACTTTGCCTAGTTCTGAGGGCCTCTTTTGATGTTTCTGCAGGAAGGTACGTGCTGTAGAGGTTCAGGTATTAGTCTAACTCTGCAGTGAAGGTCTGAACCCTGGAAAGCAAGACTATTGTACCTTTGATTGCAGTACTCAACCTGATTTAGGTCATTTTTTTGCCATGTTAATTGCCAAACTGCAACATAAAATGATAATAAGCAGCCATATAGCTAATGGATGTAACCAAACGCAACAGAGCTGCTGAAATCCCTGCAATGATGCGAGGCTTTTGGCAGATGTTGGGGGTGAAATGCGCAGTCGCTGGGCTGTGGCGCGTGTTTGGGTTTGACGCTGCCCAGCTGCATGCCCTCCTCTCCTTCTCCGTCATATGTTACGCTCTTCTGATTTGTTACCACTTAAGCATCTGTTAGCGCATCCGAGTGATCATCCATCATAAGAGGACAGCTTTATAAAGATGGAGTGTCCTTTCACAGCTTTTTAACAGGAAAGTCTCGCAGACCCGCGCCCGTCCAAACTAGAGCGTGAAACCAACTGCTTGAAATATGCAAACAACATGAAAGGTTGATGAGGGAACGTTGTCAGTGGGCCAATTCCAGTTCGCAGACAATGTTTTCGCAACAGCGTTTGTGGCTCAGCTGGACCGGCTCTGTGAACAATCTCACGACACTGCAGTATGTCTGTGTGCCTTTGTTCTGCTATAACTGGCTGAAACTGAATGATGTGTGACCAACCGGAGTTTGAACACTCACGGCATCGCAGTCACAATGAGGTGACTCTATATAGGAAGTGTTTTGTTGTTGTTTTTGTTTTGTTTTTTTGTTTATTTTTTTGTGTTTTGTTTTCCTCCACCACAGCAGGAAGCGGATACAAAACATCAGCAAGTGGACTTGGCCTTTGGACTTTGCACCGGTCATCAGATTAAAAAAAATTATCACAATATGCAAATATGCATAAAAAGTAGCTTCACATGGGATTTGTCATGCTGGAGTCTGGTGGCAAACACTGTGTCACATGACTCTGTCACAGCCAGGTGGGACTGGACGTAAGCGTTGTCTCGCTTGACTACACGTCTCCCAGTGCAAATTTCAGTAATTAAGATAACATATAATCCGAAGGCATGTTTGCTCTTTGTGAGAGGAATGTCAGACATCAAACAGAGGTGACCTTGCCACTTTCCGTCTTCCCGATAGCTGGCTTTCATACCTCCCTTTTCTCACTCCATCTGATCCTCTCCTTTATGCCTGCTCCTGAATCTGCACTGCATCTACAATCCTTTCTTCCACCATAATGAAATCTTAAAAATGACTGCCTGCGTTTGCAGTGAAAATCCATCTTGTCCCATCTTGGGAATTGGACAAAGGGCAAGCGATGAAGTGAGAGGGATTGGTTCGGCTAATTAACTGTAATTGTCGATTACTTAAACTCATTACTGTCCCTGGATTTAATTACAATCATTTTAAAACATGTATTCTTTTCCCTCATATCCTCCCCCTCTGCTCTGCCCACCAGGAAGAAAAAGTGTCCAATTATACATGGCTCAGTAGGGTTTAAATCCGCGAAAACCATAACTCACAGGGTCTCGTGTGAAATGACTGGTGATACATTACAGTTTGTTCTTCTCTGATGGCTTATGAAGCCCCACTATCTCATTTTTATTTATTTAACAGATGCTTTTACCCAAAGCAACATATATTTCGAGATCTTGGAGCAATTGGTGGTTAAGGACCTTGCTCCGGGACCCAAAGGTGAAATCACTCTGCCGACTCTGTGATTTGAGCCAGCAAGCTTCCGATCGCAGGTATAGCTTAGCCACGCAGCATCCTCGTGTTTCCACATGGATTGGATTGAAGAGCACTTGTGAAATGGATGGCTTGTTAGACCCTGGTGGGGGGGGGGGGGAGACTTACAGGCGGCCAGAGAAATCTGACCTTCTCTGGACGGAAAGGTCCGGCATTCCAAACAACCTGCTGCATGTCCATGCGAAAGTTGAGGTGACACCAGCATCTTGTAAGAGAAGTGTTATCTTCAGACAAGCAGTGGAGCCACATTAAGGGTCCGTGTAACAGCCAAGACTGGGCTCGAAATCTCAGGATGGAGCTGCTTAGAAAAACAACATTAATGCCATTCCTGGACTAAGGGGACCTGAACAACTGACAAATAAAACAGAGAAATCTGCACAGATATGAGCTCATAATCATATATCTCCTTTCACACATGGATGGTTCCAGAAATACTCTTTTTTTCCAGGAAATGGACAAAATTTCCATACCATTAAGAGCAGCTTTATTGATAGGGGCTGAAATTACCCCATCCCAAGTCTAGGAGATGAGGGTGTGATTACATTCTTGTGCAAACAGCCACTCTGAATGAAATACAGCAACACACGGTGTAGACGTGAACTCAATGGTTTGGGTACTGAAGTATGGAATTGCGAGTCATGTAGATCTCATGCTGAATCATATTAAGCTTCACCAACAAAATGAAATGCAATATAAATTCAGGAATAGTTGACAGACTACAGACTACTGCATGAAAGAATAAGTATTTAAAGCTGCTAATTCAATCACCATGTTGTGACTTTTTTCGAGCTTTGTAATAATGGTTTCATCATTTTCACAGTAGTTTCCCTGGTACAGAGCTCATAGCGTAATATTGGGAGAACTAATTTTCTTCCAGGGTACAGCCAGAATAAACAGCACATGGATTCTCTCCCATCGGGACTAGATCTGTCAGTCAGTGATGGTGGCCAGTAATGTAACGAGGACTGGCTGGGCGTGATGAAAACTGAGGATATTGCTCATTCTGCCTCACTAAATGGACAATTATGACAGTCCAGCGTCACTTAGGTCTGTTTCTTAGAAACCGCCATCTTTGAACGGGCCGGAGATGGACCTGAGCAATGGGTTTGCGTGTGGTACGTGACAGGCAATGAAGCGGACACCCCATCCGTGCTGTCAGGACCCATCACACATGCTGTACTGCAGTCAGACACAGTGCTCTGCACCCTTGAATCACAAGCTTCAGCTTTCATTTCTCTGTCCATTCAAATCCGATGCAGCGTGATACTCGGTTTCTTGGAGGCCTGTTGGGTAGCGTTGTGGCCTCACGTTGGCAGGGTTGTGGGTTCGAGTGGAGGGTTTGGGTATCCTCTCTTCTGTGTTGGCATGTGCGGGCTCTGTGATGGAGTGTCCCCTGCCTTGTGTGATGGGTTTCCAGTGATAGGCTCTGGGCTCAGTGCAACACAACTGGATAAGCAGTTATGGGAAATGGACAGATGGGTGAAAAAGGCACATACCCCCCCAACACACAGACACTTTGTGATTTATTATTAGCCTGATTTCTGGTGTTTGCCCGATGAAACGATTAGAATTGTGTTCAAAGTACAGTACAAAAAAGGAACAAACATCAAAAACATTTTATCGGCACATCTTAAAATTCCATCATTTGTTTCCAAATGGTTTAAATGAAGGGGATTAAGGTTTGATATGCATAAGTACGGTTTTTCTCTAACCTTGGGCACCCGCTTGATATGGTTATAGCACTGTTGCCTAGCAATTCCTACAGTCCAAAATTATTCATACATTATCTATTTTTGCATATTATCCCACTGAAGCGATCTCATGACCCAGCTCCCGCGACCCAGCGAGTTGTATCCCCGATAGGAATCTGACCTGGAAGATTATTGGCATCACACCACTGCAAGTGACATGACAGTGGAGGCCTTGACAGTAGGGGACGCTGCTGAGTGCCTGGTATATGGCAGGCATGCCCGATTAGGAACAGTTTTGTGCCCTGACCGGGGTCCCTGTGCCAGCTGACAGACTGTCGCCCCCGCCCGCCCCCTGAGGCAGCAGCAGGGGGTCAGTCGTGTTTTGGGTCGTTTAGAGATGGATCTCATATATGATTCTAGAAATAGAAAGCAGGTTTCTTAGGCCAGGAATGTGCAGCGCACTGGAGTGAAACACTCCTTCACACACCTGAACTCGATGTGCTCCTGACACTGGGATGACATAAGCAGTGTTTGTTTCTTGATTTGGTGGTTTTATTTTGGGAATCTTGTTCAGAAACATCTTCATTTGATGTCTGTCCGCATTTAACAGTAACATGGTGACATCACCATCTTCCTCTAGCCACAATCCCCGCTGACACGTTCTGTTTCAACTTGTTATAACCTTTATTGACCCCTTTGGGGAGACCCCCACCTATCTGACCAGAGCTTCTTGATGAGTGGGGCTGCTACATGTCAGTTGGTTATATTTAACAGCACCCTGTAGAGAGACCCTACCCCCCCTGCCCCCCAGCCATGTTCAGGGGAGCGATCAGGAGCATCTGCATCCAAGTTCAGTGTGAGGAACCGCGTGTCCAGGAAAGGCAGCCAAAAGTGAGGAAAAGCCACTGATCTGCTACACGGACAGATGTTTCAGTGAAGTTCGGAGTGTAAGGCAGAGGCGTGGCCAGGCACACTGTACACTGGGGTATCTAAAGATGGCAGGGCGGCTGGTGGGGCGTGTTCAGGGGCTGAGGGCAGGTGAGGGGCTTCTCCCGTTCCTCTGCCTGGTGAAGAGTGGAGGAAGGACGAACCCGGGTCTGGCACCGAAACCCAGGACAGATCCAGGGTGGGAACCTGTAGGAGGTCTGTAAAGTAGCCAGGGGGAGCAGGAATCACATTAGCAAGTAGAGAGGAGAAAAACAGATAGAAGTCCCAATTCCGGAATTCAATCACGTCACAAACGACCAATCAGCTTTATTACTGTAAGCTGGAATTTCGGGAAAACACTTATTACCCCCTTTCAATAAAATAACCGTTATTTTTTATGACGAGAACTAATATTATTTGCTCAAACTTTAAATGGCTTGCAATAAGTGCGTAAGAGTAGGAGAAACTTTTTGACAGGATCGTTGAGGTTTTTCCTCGCAAATGTCAGCAGTGCCTGGTGCGTTTTAAAGTGTTACATTTCCTGGATTATAGGTCAGTGAGTCAGACACCGGGGTAGTATTCCGAGGTTTTATATTATATGACATTAAACGGCGTTACTGTGTTTTCCCTATAAATGATAAATAGGTGCCCCGATCGTAGCGGCGGTCTGCTGGGTCAGGCAGGGGTGGGGGTACTGCATCTTTAAAAAAAACTCCCCAGGGAAATGAACTGCGCACCGTTAAAACAGTGGGATGGTAGGAGCGCGGCGTGCACTTCGCCGGGCTGCAGCGGGCTTCCCGGGCGCGATCGTCGGCCGGCTCGGATCCCAGGCACACGGTACGTCCGGGACCGGACCGAACCGAACCGAGCCGTGTCGCTGCCCACCGCCATACTGTGCTTTCCGCCCTGTCTCGTTTTTATAGCGACATTTTACTCCCGATCGGTGAGTACATTTCCCAGTGGATTTTTTTGTGATTTTTAAACCTCTTTTTAATTTTATTTTCGCTTCTTTTGCTGGTGTTGAGGATACGGATGCCTTTAGCCCTCTTCCCAAATGCTGTGCTTTAAATCGCGGCTTTTAACGAAGGGATTGCCGCTCCGCGAGGTTTTTCCTTCATTTTCTGTTGTCTTCACTTTTGCTGTATCTCTGCTGTTCTGTCTATCTTGTGGTGCCGATGATCCGTTTTGTGATTTTGTGAAGACCTTTATTTTATACACGTCTTCTTAAAGAGTCTCATTTTTAAGCCGTGCTGCGATTTTAACGTGAAACTTTCTTGCAGTTCATTGCGTTTTTCTTCCCGTTACTTTTTCATTTCTTTTTTTTTCCTTTCTTCTGTATATTTAATACACTGCGATTTTTGGATCCACGTATATGTTGTGAAAGTAGGTCAGGTTTTCGATTTCTTGCGAAAGAAGATGCACATATTGCGGTTTTAAGGGGATTTTCGTAGGCTAAGGACTGCCGTGCGTAGCGGTACAAAATATGCTCTTTGGGATGTTTTTCTTATTTACACCAGCAAACTTGCGATATGCGAAATAATTGCGTTTTTTTAAGAGTGTCGCTTTTTCATAAACACTTAATTAAATAAAGAGCAGGTGCTGACCAGCATTGATGAACTCCATGTGCGTCCTGGCTCGCCGTAAATCGCCTTTATCGTCACCCAAGAAGGAGAAAGTTTGTCAGCATCGTTTCAGGAGGATGCATATAGGAAAAAGGCTGTCATTTCTCCCCGTGCTGGTTCTCTGGCGTGTCCCTCTCATTTATCTGTTTATCTATTTTGTAGCATATTCTAATTTGACAAACCTCCACTTCACGATCTGCCATAAATGTTAATACTCACTACAAGGAGTTACACTTGCCGAGCAAACAGCCCGCATGATTCTCCTAGTTTGCCTGCCTTATTTATAGCAGGAGTGTCAGTAGTCTCTTATATATAAATAAATGATACGTGGTCGGACAGAAGCAGCCTTCATTAAGCCGGTGATGGAGGAGCGCTGCCGGCCGTGTTATCTGCGTGTCCATGCCCGCTCCGTGTCTCCGCCTCGGCGCTCGCATTTATACCCACAGACCGACACGTTTCGCTACTGATTGTTTCATGCGGTCATCAAACAGCGTCTAACCTGCCTGTCAGGAGGTGTGGAAATACTGCAGATAAGCGGTGCTTTATATGCCGAGCGGCGAGGGAGATCTGTGCAGGAGATATTAAATAAGATTAGGAATGAAGTATGAAGACCGTTGGAGTGGCAGTATTACTGATATATGCCAGTAATCCTTGCTCCTGAGATACAGTCATGCGTGAAAATGGTTTTCTGTTACCTAATCCCTCAGTGTAATATTTAACTTTTTTCCCCCCGAAAACGTTAAACTTAAAAACTTATCGGCCCTTTTTCTGGATGAAGAATACATCTGATTTAGCGGTGATTGCAGGTTTCTTGTCTCTCTACATGGTCCTGACAGCCAGGTGTCTCTGGAATGTTTTTATAGGCAAATTTGTAGAATGGCAGAAATAATCGTATTGATATATAACTGGTGTAGAGTTACTTGCAGGTAATCATCATGCCTGAGACGTGGCTCGATTGTGGAAAAATAATTGTTTCTTGCCGGTCTTAACCTGCACTCCAAATGCTAATAAAATGACAGATGTTTAGGGGTCGTTTGGGTACATAAATGCTGCAGTGTGGTGATTAAGAACATCAGGTTGTCACAAGATGTGGCCTTCAACTGCACCCTAGATTAATTCCCAGTATCTGTCGGTATAAATTAGTGACTTTGACTGTTGTCAAGATTAGACTTTTAAAGTGAGTTATAATGAAAGACACTTTTCTTCACTGGGCGCAGTGTGTGCCTCAACAGGTTAGGACATTATATTTGTGTTCAGAAGGTCGTTGGGTCAAATCCCTGGGTCAGTGGAATTATTTCGCAACTGTTTATTAATTTGGGTAAAAGTGTCTGCTAAATAAATAAAATGTAAACAAATCCAGCGCATGTTCTTGTGTAGCTAAATGCTGAGCGCATTGCCCTGGGGACATACCGGTCCCCCTTGAGCGTGAGCCATTACAGAGGTCTGTTTAGCTTTTTGTCAAGTCCCCAAATGTCCATGATCCTTCAGACATGAGGCTGCCTCTGTGGTGTCGCGGAATGTCTGACATCCCAGCATGCACTGGCGCATCGTGTTTTATTGGGACTCTGGACTCTCCTACATGCCGGCCTGCTTACCCCCCCCCCCCATCACTGCTGTCTCCAGCCATCGATTCACGGTTGCTGTCCTTTTGAAGCTTTCTGTCGCCGTGGTGATCCAACTGACAGCTTCCTAATGATGCGTTCAGTCCTGCGCAGGTCTGGGCCTTCGGGGATTAGATAGGGGGTGTTATCACACCCTCCATCACCCCAGGGCAGACGGGGGTCCCATGCGGGGTGACTGGGCCCCACGCCTCCCCCATGCTGCTAATCTTGTAGTAAATGTATAAAACATTAGAATTTATTATTCATTTTAATGCAATGCTTTCTGATGTATGCGTTATGATAATTATGTACATATTAATTTTGGGCTTACATCTGGTTAGGTCTGGTTGAAATATTTAATTTTTTAATTGAACTATATGCTGCTTTCTGTTCAGTGTTTTTTTTTTATGTGGAGAGAGACTGTTTTACGTGGGGGAGTTTATCTCTGAAATCCTGTCTTCCTAACTATCTGTCTGCTTTCTGGAAGTTCATTGTGTGAGCTTTAACTGTAGGAGAGCAGATGGCACCTTTTTGAGAAAAAAAAAAAGTGATTTGTGTCTAAATTTCTGCTGCCGCTTACCATCAGCCTATCGCTTTTATGGTTTTATTATATATTTTTGTCTTGGCAGTTATTCCTGAATTGAGTTTCCCCTTTCCGCGTCCCTTCTCCTGTCTTTTTAGGGTGACGTCTGTCTGCCTTCTGTGGTTACAGTAACCGTTCGGCAGGTAGAGTTTCCCTCTTCCTGCCCTCCATTAAGTAAACGCCATTTAATGAGGTCGATCTGGTCGATTAAACACACTGGAAGACCAGGCCAGTGAGAGACTATCAAATGTCAATTATATTGAACTACTGTAATTATAGTTCAGTGCTTAAATGAAGTCATTAAATGATAGAGCGGTTTAGTCAATTTTACCCTGAAAACCGTATTAGGCTACAGAATAATAGAATTTTATGTAAAAAAATAAAATAAAATAAAAGCATGAAAAACTGAATGAGATATCAGCAGGCTGTAGGAGAGGGGCTATGAATTGCATGTCTTTTGTTGCTGAATGAGTGATACAGACACATTTTCTTTTCTCCCTCAACCCTTCCAGTTCATGTTAGGGAAGAGGGACCTGAACACGGCGGTTCCTTCAATAGGTCGGGCCGCGTGTTTGTAGACGTACGCGGCGACACCGGGCGGGGTGTCCGGCCCCGCCGTGCCCATTTTCTAAGGCACACATATGCCACTCCGGGCAAATTCACAGAGCCTGCTGGGCCAGACGCAGTGTGTAATACGCCCCCTGTGCCCCGCCCCCAGAGCCCTCCGCCCCCCCCCATAACTGCTCTCCACAGACATGGGCCCAGGGCTGATTTGTCTGGCAGGCCTCATTTCATTCACACAAGTACACAGAAATTCAGTCATTAAAATGCACACCTGTCGATCACACACACACCTGCACACACACAAAACTTATGTGCAGACACATTGCCAGAACGTGACTTATGGTGTGGCCTCCTCACACACATACACACAAACATAAACATTCACCCACCACCGCAGCACAGCAAACCCAGTCACGTGAGTCTCTCTATCACAAGCACATTTTATGACTCCATTTTATGAGGAGAGTACAAGCCGAGTTATTATCTCGATAAATTTGGGAAATACTGTGTCTCTAAATGATATAAAACCCATTTTGCTCTGTGCATTTCTAAAGAGCTCCGCTGAACTCTTTTAATTTGTTGAATCTGCACTTAACAGAAGCACCTGAATCATCATACTGGCTAATAAGTGATGCAAGCGCAGGATGTAACTGCATGTCTGATGCCGGTGTTAAATGACAGAGGTCGTCGTCCATTAATGTTATTACCGTTGGGTCAGGATCAAGAGCAGAATGGTTTTGGGAGTCCAGTTTTAAGTATGGGGTCTTTCCTCTGCTTTTAGCAGGTCAGCTGGCTGTAACCTCTAGACCAGTGACCGGTTATGTTAATATAATATATGTAAATATAAAAACTGTTAATATAAAATCACTGAGCAGATTCAAAATAAAAGATAAAAACGATATATGATTGACTGTGTTTTATCTTGAGAGGGTTTGTCTGTAGAACGCTAGCTTTCCTGGTGGATGGATGCGCTTCGGTTCTGGTTGATGGTTTCAGGACCCTGGACAGCAGACCACACACATCTTCTGGGTGGGTTGCCTCAGAACCATGGACAGAAACCATTACCTCCAGCAGCAGCGGTACGTAGCCGGGCCAGAGCTATCCCAGCGAGTGATGTTCTGGCCAGCATCTTCTGCTCACTGGGCTCCCTGCCCTGGACAGGAAGCCGATCCAATGGAAGCTTTATCGCTAATGGAGGTTACCGAAATATTGCTTTATTTTTTTTTTCTTTTTGGGGGGTTGCGTGGTGTGTCAGGGGTTAGCTTTGTTGCATCACACCTCCAGGGTTGGGGGTTTGAACCCCATCTGCACTCTGCATGTGGAGCACGCAAATTCTCACATATATAGCAGATCTCCTCTTGCAGTCCAAGTGTATTACTCTGTGTGTGTGTGTGTGTGTGTGTGTCCTATGATGGACCGGCATCTCATCCAGGGTGACCCCAGCCACGTGCCCTGTGCTGCCTGGGATTGGCTCCAGGTCCACCCAGCAGCCCTGACCCAGATAAGCAGTAGGACGATGCATGGACGGATGGCTGGATTCTGCCTGGTCTCTGTCGCAGGACACACAGCCAGTCTGGCTTCTGTACCTTTTCTGCATCTTTTGTCTTTAAGCTCATAACAGCTGCCAGAAAGACGCCAGTTACAGATTCTCCAGGATAAATTATTCATCATTTCACAGAATCTCTGCTGCATGAGTCATTCTCATCTCCAGAACTCTTCAGATGGAGAATGAGGTCATGTCTGAGTTCACGTTTGACACATGGGCACCCGCCACACCACCAAACTTGCATGTGGCCTCACAGCTGTGCGCATGCACATACCGTCATTTGACGAAGAAAGTATGCCTCCTGTCAATTCTAAGGATTTAGATATCAGGAGATAATCAAAAGAATCATCTGGTAATTAGCAGGTCTTAAAATTAGGTAAATACAACCTCAGATGAACAACAGCAAATGACATATTACACTGTGTCATTATTTATTTAACAAACACTAAGCCAAAATGCAGAAGCCGTGCGTGAAAAATTAAGTACATCCTCACTGCTTCCATAGGAATTAATATTCAGGTGCTGCTAATCAAATGCACTTGACTAATTGGTCATCAGCAAGTGTGACCACCTCTATAAAAGCAGAAGTTTTGTCATTTTGCTGGTCTGGAGCAGTCAGGTGTGTGTTACCACAATGCCAAGGAGGAAAGACATCAGCAATGATCTTGGAGAACCAATCAATCTGGGACGGGTTAGAAGGCCATTTCCAAACAATCTGAAGTCCGTCGTTCTACGGCGAGAAAGATTATTCACAAGTGGAAACATTCAAGACACTTGCCAGTCTTCTCAGGAGCAGACGTCCCAACAAATTCACCCCAAGGTCAGACTGCAACGCTCAGAGAAACTGCAAAACACCCAAAAGCTGCATCTCGGACTCTACAGGCCTCAGTTGGCATGTTAAATGTTAAAGTTCATGACAGCACAATTAGAAAAGGACTGAAGGAGTATGGCTTGTTTGGAAGGGCTGCCAGGAGAAAACCTCTTCTGTCTAACAAGAACATGGCAGCATGGCTTAGGTTTGTCAAGTTGCGTCTGAAGAAACCCCGAGACCTCTGGAACAATATCCTTTGGACAGACAAAACCAAAGTGGAGATGTTTTCCCATAATGCACAGCACCACGATTGGGGAAAACCAAACACAGCTTATTAGCATAAACACCTCATACCAACTGTGAAGCACGGTCATTTTTGTTAATCTGTCGTATGCTGTTTTACACCTAAGGTTATATCTAAATCATTTTAGAACCTGCTAAGGGTCAGATGATTTTTTTTTATTATGTCCTGATACGTTAAACCATAGAACTGAACGTTTTTCACGTTACTGTACTTGTGGAGACTACCGCTTAAAGACCATTTATTAATTTATTCACTTGTAGATCACAGTTTGATGATGCTTTAACTTCAAAGAAAAGCCACAAGCAGGATTGTTTGCAAAGCAATCAATGGGCAGTTGGGCCCAGGTGCTTCTGGGTCGGAGGATTATGCCCCCTTCAGGCTGAGTGGCTTCCTACAGCTGTGTGTCTGTGTCTGTTTGTATGTTCTCCATTCCCAACATTAATCAAACCCCCTTTATCACACTTTCTATGCAGAAATTAAGCCACCAGTTTGCACACGAAATCAGGCAGAAAATAAAACTCTATTTTTAAATGAGGCATGAAAGCCTCCCGACAGGAAATGTCGCCACCAAGCCGCCTGCCAATTCGCCCCCAAAAGGAAGTTAGCGCTTAGCATCCATCTCCCCTTTGATTTTTATTTTAGCATCTCTGAAGTCCTCCTTCGAAATCAGGAATGCTGATGTCAATTAAGCTTCCCAGACTGGTCTTGTACTAACAATGCAAACATAATTAACTTATTAAGTCCTCCTAATTGTGCATATTGAATAGGTTAATTAGAACATTTCCTCAGGCTTTGAAGTGAAACTCGGCAACCTTGGCTAGTTATCCTATAAATACAAAACGTTCTCTAATGAAACTGAAAAGAACGAAACTTATTAAACTGCCAGGCAATTTATTTTACTTGCACCCATCATATATTACACGCTCTAAATTAAAATAGCTTTTAAGTACACTCTATAACTCCTACTTTACATATAAATAAGTGCTCCACTGAAACGTTTCCATCATAAACATTCTGTCTGGCTTAAATATCTGCACGTTAATAAATTATTAACACTAGATGATTAAAATCCACTCTTATTACTGGGACGCTTCTTTGATCATTCTGCAAATGGATTAGTGCATGATATTTAAGAAAAAGGAAACTTTAGTACATTGTACCCATTACTCGTTCTTGTTTCAATTAATTAGAGATTAATAATAAGCTTTAATGCAATCCCAGTTCTTCTTCTGGAAGTGTAATGAATGTTTTGTTTGATTTTGTTTTATTTTCTTCCTACTTTAAGCCGCTCACTGCCGGAATTCATAGTCTAGCAGTGACTGTACATCGTTCAGCATAACCCCCGATCTGCACATGCTGTTTCTGCCTGCTCACAACGCCATTTACAGCAGGTTGTACATCCTCTGCCCTTCAGCTACTTGTGGCCTTTTTTTTGGGGGGGGGGGGGGGGGGGGCGGGTTTTGTGTGTGTTTATACAAAAAAACACAAGGGTGTTAAAAACCAGTTTATCCAGTAGGGTTAAACCAGAG